>JAQQSK010011964.1:0-12062 GCA_028658325.1 Potorous gilbertii
CATCTCCCCACAGACTCTAAAAGTGACAACACAGGAGCCAGAACACAGAAGCTTTGGGAACATCAGTGCTTCATTCGTAGGGTTGACGAAGATCTCACAGTTATTCTTGAGGGAGAGATCATTTTGGATAAGTGACCCACCATCCAGAGTGCCTCCAGTAACAACTGCTTACCAACAATCACCAAAAGGATGACAACCAGAAGAGATCAAGGAGTACTGGGATCCCCCAAATAAGGAATTTCTGTAGCTATCACAGGTCTTAGAGCTGTCAGGCCTGGGAATACCTCTGGTGGAGGAGGGGTAGCCATCCTCAGTAACAGTCAAACAACTACTACCCAGAATTCAGATGAGCCAAACTCTCAGAAGCCACTGCTCCATCTCAAGGGGAGACATAAGAGGTAGCATGTACCAAGCATGTGTGATTGCAGTCACCACCTTGACCACCCTCTCCCCCAATCATAAGAGCAATAATACAAAATTTTGAACATCACAACCAAAACAATAGCATGGCTCATGGCCCCGGATCCATGGTTGTAAAGTCAAGACACAACCTTGTTCACATGCAACCTGGCAACTGTTCCTAAGGTATTGCTGTCACAACTTACAAAGACCAAGAAAAGAAGGCTCTTGTCTCCAAAGGTTTCAAATGCATGAAATGGATCCAACCAAAAAGAGATAAAATTTTAGGAATACAAGTGACCTCAAAGAAGAGCCATGACCCACTGCTTTGAAGCTACACACTCATAAGCATGAAACTGTTCCATCTTATCTGCAGCTGAAATCCCACAAGGGAAGGGAAGCTACTTTAGAACAGGGAATGTCTTCATTTCCCTTTGCATCTCCAGTCTTCAGCATAGTGTTAGCACAGGAAGAATTTAATAACGTTTTTGTGTCTCTTCATTCCTTGTGCTTATTTCCGGTTCCCTATACCTGAGGTGGGAAAAGCAAAGATTTTTATCAGAATCTCTTCAACTGGAATTTTCTTGTTTGCACAGATGTCCCCGTCACTGTGAAGGAACCCATCAACTTTAAAGACTGATAGAACCATTATTGGGAAACCTGACCTCTATGTATGTGCTCATGACCTCAGATACCTTGGAAAAATCTTCTAGAAGAAAATGACCAGTGAGTTTCAAGGGACGATCCCTAGAATTATACAGACACTCTTTCATTGACTTAAGCCACGTTAACACAGAGAGAGGTGGGAATACATGTCCACTGTAGCCAGAAGTGATCCTGAGTTCACTACATCAAAAGGCATTTTGAGATCTCAGGATTTTGGCCCATTTCCTTCAGCATTCATTAAAGGAGATGGTGTTTTTACCAAACCTCTACATGTCCTCACTTGAGCATATATGATTGAAGAGTAATAAAGTAGGAGAATAAACAAACCTTTGTATGAAAATGAACCAAGACTGTGGGTGACTATTGGAGAGTCAGAGAAGAACCAGCTCTCAGAAACTGGTTCTTCCCACACAGGCACCAGGGCTCGCCTCTCCTGAGAGAATCCATGCTTTCCTCTTGTACACAGATGCTGGATTGAAGGCCTGTTGAGAAGCAAACAGGGGTCTTGTTCTGAGTGTGGGGCCTCTGAGGTTGCCTTATAAGGGTGGGCTGGATTGGAGACATGCAGCCAGGAGGTGGCAGTGTGAGACTGATTTGGGACAGGCACTGATTGGATGAGGAGCATGGTTCAGAGGGTGGATCACCCCAGCTGGCTGTGTCTGTGGCTGTTCGGAACCTGGTGTTCATTCATGAATGAAATCCATTCTCAGATGGGCCAGGAAATCCAGACTCCCCATGCCTTTCCCCTTAAAGACATGCCCTGCCTATGGACCTGTGACCCCAGGGGTCTGACATGGGGAGAGTGATTGAGAAAAGCGTACATAAAGCATAGACATACATTCAGCCCCTTCCCACTCAAAACTCAATCCAGGTCCCAGGGGGAGGATAACAGGGAGTTGAAAGAGTCCAGGCCCACCTGTGTGCTCTTTGGGGAGCACAGCCTTTGGGCTTTTTGCAGCATGGCCTGGCTTCTTGTCTGCCTCTTACCACTCACTATGATCAGGTCAGTGCTGCCCTCAGAACCCTTCTTTTCCAGTTCCCTCATTCCTGCCCTTGGTCTCTCTGCTTGGGATCTCCAAGGCCTTTCACCCTGTCTTCATATTCTAGGACATTAATGTATCTGTGTTTCCAGGTTCCTTCACCCAGCCTGTGCTGACTCAGTTGCCCTACATGTCTGCATCCTTGGGAGCCACAGCCAGACTCACCTGCACCCTCAGCAGTCAGCAGAGCACCTAGACTATTGCTTTGTTCCTGCAGAGTCGAGGAAATTCCCCTAGATATGCCATGTATGTAAGCTTCATTGGATGTGGAGGCAAAGGGGATGGAATCCTTCCTCTCTTCTCTCGTTCAAGCTCGTCCATCAGCAACATCTAGGCTGAGGATGAAGCAGATGACTATGGTGGGACAGATTATGGCAGTAGTAGTGCCTGCATTTCACCCAGGGATACATTCAGTGAGGAAGTGAGACAATATCCTCCTCTGCCAGTTCGGGCCCAGCCCCACACCTGGCTCTGGGCTTCTGCCAGAGATGTGTCAAGACTTTCTAGTTCACTATGTCTCTGTCTTTAGCTCTCTGAATCTGTCTCTGTGAATCTCTCCTTCAGTACAGAAAATTACATGATTTGGTTGGGGTCCCATTCAGAGGCAGTAACAGAAATGGGCCTTGAAACAAGATCATCTGACTCCAGGACCGGGATTTTCCCCACATCCCACATGTGCACTCTGAGGAGACTGAGACCATGGGAGCTTTTAGATGAGCCTTCAGGCTTTGACATATATCCTGGGCAGAGGAAACTGAGGCAAGCCCCTCCATGACATAGCTGACACAGCTGGGTCATGTTCACTCTCCCAAACAGCAGTCTTCTTGTGTAATGTGACCCTTGGACTCTGGGCAGAGCATGTCTACAACTGTCAGTCATTGTGCTAAACTTTGAGAGTACAAAGAACAAGGAGAATCCTAGGGCACTGATCACCATCTCCTCATAGACACTAAAGGAGACAGTAGAAAAATTCAACACAGGAACTATGGGAACAGTAGGGTTTCATGAAACGTCAAACCAACTGACAGCCAATACTACACAACCATCCTTAAGGAGAGAGATCTTTTAGACAAATGACTCATTTTCCTCAGTAACAGCAGTAACATCTCCTTACCAGCTGCCCTAGAAATGCTGAGAACCACAAGTGAACAACCAGTAACAGCCTCCCTCAAACAAGGGATACTCCTTCTAAGTCAGTCATCATGTCCATCAGCCATGGGAATAACACATGGGGATAAGAGAGGGACAGCCATCCTCAGCATCTCTCAAACAATTGCTACCCACAGTTCAGATAAGACAACCTGGAAGGAAGTATTAAGTGCACCAGCATTTGGGAAAGACTAGAGGTAGCATGTGCCAAGCAGATAAAACAACTATAATCAATTTGATTCTCACTTTTCTAGGGTCATAAGAAAAATGGTGCTGTATTTTGAACCCTAAAGTTAAAAGAGTAGCAATGCTCCCAGCAAATGGTCCACAGTCATAAATTTCAGATACCGTCTTGTGGAGATGCAGCTTGGTAACTACTCCTATAGGTACTGTAGTCACAACTGAGGAAGGCCCAGAAAAAAGGTTCTGGTCCCCTAAGGCTGCAGCTTTCTGAGGTGATTCTGATCAAAAAGTGATATTATTTTAGCAACACAAATGGAGGGAAAGAAGAACCATTACCCTCTGATTTGCTACTACACCCTCAAGACCAAGGGATCTTTTCCATCTGACCTAAAGTTGAAATCCTACAGAAGAAGGGGAGCTCCTTGAGAACAGGGACTGGCTTCACATTCCAGTTGGATCCCCAGTGTTCTACAGGGCACTAGCACAGTAAGCACTTAACAAAGACTTTCATGTCCACTCATTCCTTTTGTGTATTATCAGATTCCTATGGTAGAGGGGGGAAAAGTAAGGACTTGTTCATCAGTCTGTCCAACAAGATTCGCCTTGTTTACACAGATCTACTGAGTCACCTTGAAGGCATCCATCACCTTTAATGACTAATAGGACCGTTACTTGGAATACTTTCCTCTATGTTTGTGTTGATGACATGATACCCTTTGGGAAAACGCAGAAAGAACATGAGAAAAGATGCTGAAAGTGAAAGCTCAGCCCGAAGAAATGGATAATTTCTTGCAATAGAAAATCCAGAGCTGTACAGATACTCTTATGCATTTGGCAACTCTATATCACAAGGAGGTGTGAACATGTGCCCAGCATGGACAGAAATGATCCTGACTTCATCACATTCAAACACCTTTTGGGTCCAATTTTCCCAGAACACATTGAAAGGTGTGGTGCTGTCAGCAAACCACTAGGTGTCTTCACTTGAACATATGTGCCTGAAGTGTAAGGAAGCAGAAGAAGCCAGACTGGAGAGTCAGAGAAAAGCCAGCTCTAAGGACTTGGTCCCCTCCACACATAGGCACCAAGGCTCTCCTCTGCTGAGCCAATCTATCCTTTTGTCCTGTGAATAAACACTGGCTTGGAGATCTGGTGAACAGCAAGGAAGGGTCTCGTTCTGCCTGTGCTCCTCTGAAGTTGGCTAACAAGGGTGTGGTAGATTGAGGACCAACAGTCAGGGGGTGGCACTGTGGGACTGGTTTGAGACATGTAGTAATGAGATGTGGAACCTGGGAGCCTGAGGGGCCATCAGCCCAGCTGGCTGTGTGTGTGGCTGCTCTAACTCTTGGGATCACTCATGAGTGACATCTCTGCTGGGCTGGGACAAGAAATCCCAACACTCCATGTGCCCCCTGAAAGACATGCCTTCCCCATGGACCTGGGACCCCAGAGATGTGACATGGGGGTGGTTAAAATGAGCCTGCCTAACGCAGAGATTTGAATTCAGCCCCTCCCACCCAAAACCCAACCCAGGCTCTGGAAGAGGATAAGAGGAACTTGGCACAGGCCAGGTCTAGTTGTGTGCTCTTGGAGAGAAGAGATCTTAGGGTCCTCTGCACCATGGCCTGGCTTACTGTCTGTCTCTTACTGCTCACTGTGTGCTCAGGTCAGGGCTGCCCTCAGAAACCTCCTTGTTCTCTTCCCTCATCCCTGCCATTGGCCTCTCTGCTGAGAATCTCTAAGTAACTTCTCCCTTTCTCCTTATTCTAGGGTATTAATGTGTGTCTGTATTTCTAGGTGCCTTCTCCCAGTCTGTGGTGACTCAGCCACCCTCCACGTCTGCATCCCTGGGAGCCACAGCCAAGCTCACCTGCACACTCAGCAGTCAGTACAGCAGTAACACTATTGCTTGGTACCAGCAGAGCCCAAGAAAGTCCCCTCGGTATCTTATGTATATCACCAACAGTGGAAGTGTAAGCAAAGGTGACGGAATCCCTGATCGCTTCTCTGGCTCCGGCTCTGGTGCTGCTAGATACTTGTCCATCAGCAACCTCCAGCCCGAGGATGAAGCCGATTACTACTGTAGCACATATTATGGCTCTGGTTATAACTATCACACAGTGACACAATCAGCAAAGAAGTGGAACAAAAACCTCCCCTGCCCACCCAGGCCCAGCTGCATACCCAACCCCAGGCTTCTGATGCTCACTGATGTGTCAGGGCTGTGTCAAGCTGTGTCAAGTCTCTCTGGTTCTTTCCTTTTCGGTCTTTATTTCCCTGAATCTTTCTCTGGTTCCCTCCATCTGTTTCACTACAGAAAATTACATGATGTGCTTGAGTTCACACTTAGAGTAAATGACTGAAGTGGATATTGAACATAGACGTTTTGACTTCAGGATCAGTATTTTCCCTCATGTCCCACATGTGGACTCTGTGGAGACTGAGCCCAGGTGGGCTTTAGCTGACCCTTGGTATACACAAAATTCAGTAGAGTTGAAAGACACACACTTCTTATTCCTAGAGACCTCAGCAGTTACCACATGCAGATACCCACCCTGAGTGAATCAAGGCTGGCAAAAGAAGATTAGCTTACTGATGTCAAAGCTACATACACATCTTTCTGTGTGCCTACAGGGATGGGAATAGCCCTGATCTAGGCATGGGTGTTTGCATAAAAATGAATCTATTCAGCAAGTTTATGAGCCTCTCCACAGGACTGAATCAGGGTCAGTTTGTGACAGTGAGATTTTCAGAAATGCACTTAGCCACAGTCATCAGTGTCTATGTTCCCACCATGATAAACCTTGAAGATATCAAGAAAAAATTTATGAAAACCTGGGGACCTGGATCATCAAAAAGAATGAGCTTGGAACTGGGTGACATTAACAGCAGTGTAAGCCCAGACTATCAGACGTAGCAGAGAATCCTTATTGGAAGGGAGTCAGCAAAAGTAATAGAAAGGGGCACTAACTACTGAACACTGTTCATCTCATGACATTCTCATCACCAACACTCTCTTCTCTTTATGTAAATGCCTGAAAATTTCATGGATTAAACCTCACAGCAAATATGGGCATTGAATGGACTATATCATTATAAGGAGATGTCCTAGGATGGAACAGAGATAAAGGTCAACTGCAGGGCAGAATGTTGGACTAATCATGGACTTATCCTCTCCAAGGTAAATATCTGTATTCAACAAAAGTAGCAATTTCCAGAATGAGAAAGCTTCCAGAAGACATATTGTCTACGCATTATAGAGCTTCTCTCTGCCCAGATAGCTACACCTGATTTGCAGGTAAAATTGAATCAATGCACTGTTGGTAAGAGTGAAACAGAAAAGGAGTGGGAACCTCTCAGAGATCTGAGGTATAGCACCACATTTGCACATCTGTGTCAAAACACTCTCAAACATCAGGGCTGGCTTGATGAAAACGATGGGGAAACTTAAAAGCTGGTAAATGGAAAAAATTAGAATTCCACAAGGTCTACCAGCAGCATAGCTCATCCATCTCTAGAAGGCAGCATTTAACTCCATCAAGCTTGTATTAACAATCCAAACCTTTTAACAATGTCCTGAAGGCCTTGGGCCAAAGACCTGTGGTGCATCCCAATTACAGAGTGCTGATGCTTTCACACTGATCAGTGATAAGGACATGATGTTTAAGAGAAGGACTTCCGTAGTGCACTCAACAGACCAGCATCAACCAATGCTGAAGCCATTGACCATTCCCATCAGGTTGAAGACAATCCCTCTCTACCGAAGGAGAAGTCTTGAATGTCAATAATTTCCTCATGTGTGGCAAAACACCTGCTGCTGAATCTATTCAAGCTGAAGTTTACAAGACATGGGGTGCATAGTTCACACAAAAGGTGACTGGGAAGTTATGGATTATACAGCAAGAGGTTATTCCCAGGAATATAAGGATGTCTCCACTGACGTTCTGTATTAATGAAAAGGAAAACAATGTGTCCTGAGAGTCAAAGAAAAGTTTTTTCTCTTGGTCACTGCTATCAAGATTCTTCCTGGAGGCCTCCTTAACTGACTGATTCTTCACCTGGAAGATGGCTATCTATCTGAGAGCTAGTTGGACTTCAGAAAGGACCAAAAAGAATTGACAAGATGATTGCTGCCCAAAAAGTCCAGGAGAAATGCTGGGTGAAAACAGAGGCCTGTACATAATGTTCATCCATCTAACCAAGGCCTTTGAGACCACCAGTCACAAGGACTTCTGGAAGAAATTTGGTTGCTCAGAGAAGGATGCTACAACAATTTCACAAAGCCATGTTTATACAGCTTCTGGATAATGAACAATGCTGTGGAACCTTCCCAATCACCAAGCAGGGTGGTGTGATTTCTCCCATGCTTTTTAGCATGATGTTTTCAGCAATGTGGTCAGATACCTTCAACAAGGACCAAAACATCATGAAGGTCAATTACCATGTTCAAAAGAAATTTAACTTGAAAGTACAACAAGGATTCAAGGCAAGATTAAAGTGAAGGAAGAGTTCATGTTTGATTTGTTCACAAATGGTTGCACAGACTCTCAAGCTGAGATAGAATAAAATATGGGACAATTCTATGTCATTTGTGTTAACTTTGGCCTAACAATTAACATGAAGAAAACAGAGGTTCTCTAGCTGGTAGCATTAGATCATCCATACATGCAACCATCAATTACAGCAAATGGAGAAATTTTAAATGCTGTGGAGAAGTTCACATACCTAGACAGTATACCTTCCAGGAATGTCCACATGAATGAGAAAGTTGACTCATAAGGGAATAACCACCTCTCACACCCATCATGGAAAGCAAGAAATAGCAAACACAAAGCAAAAAAAGCTGAACATCTATTTGAAAAGAAATTTCTTGCCATCCAACAGGGAAGGTCTCAGTTTCCTCCTTATCCTGCACACATCTTTCCACACACACCTAAAAGGAGGAATGACAAGAACACCAGATTCTCTTTGGATGAGGACATCACTTAAATGCTCGTAAGCTCTGAATTTTGAGCCAGTATAAAGCTTTCTCCTTCACCAGTTTGTGAGAGAAGGGAACCAGTAACAGAATTTGGACACAGGTTCCAATGAGGGAGGGGTACTTGACGATTACACCTCCTCTGGTCATTGATGGAGGAGGTTCCCAAGGTCATACACAAAAGTGTATGTACTTCCCCCCTTATACGTTATAAGGGGCTGTGGCGACAGACAATGATCACCCTATATGGTGCAATTAGACTCAGTGTATCAGGAAGTGATCCACACATGGGAGGGAAGAGGAAAAAGAAACCTGAGATTAATGGTCTCACACTTAGCTGAGAACTTATATAAAGACCCCTATTGGTTGTCCAAAAAGGAGCTACTCTGGCATCTATCAGGGGAGTAGGGTAAGCCCTCATTTCAGTTATTAACATGAAGATTCTCTCCCCTCTTAATGTCCTATTTGAAGCAGGCATTTCTTCAATTTTGCCTTGTATTCCTGAAGCCCTGTTCTGTGCCTGGATCAGAGTGGAGAATTTTATAGATATTTCATTGATTCCTTGATTGGCTGAACAGCCAGGACAGTGTGACTTCTGAGAGTGTGTGGGGAACGATCAAAGGATGCCTGAAACCAAGGCAGACGGACCCCTCCTCCTCCATGTGGTGCTGAGAGATGACAGGCTGGTCTGGAGAAAAAGATAAAGTTCTAGAAGAAGGAACCCAGGGTTTCCACTAGCCTCTGGGCTTTATCAGGCCAGAAGGGAGGGACTGGGCCCTGGGAAGGTTTGTTTTATGGTTCAGGGAAGGGGAACCTGTGCAAAGTGAGAGGCTAAGATTTCTGATCCTGGACAGCAGGCAGGAATACCTCTCTGCTGCCTGAGTATTCTGAATGCAAGACCTCAGGTCAGAAGAGGGGGCCATGGAGCAGGGCTGCTCTGGGTGTTGAAAGCTGTAGGTCAAAGTTTGAATCTACATGTGGATGCAGACCCTATCTTGGACCTTCCTCTGTTGGTGGATGAAAAATTTTGATAAAGGCAATGAGACAGCAAGAAGCCAAATGTAGTTGGAACAAAATGATTGAGGAAGATGTTCCCTGTCCACTTCTTCATGGAGGTGGGAAAGCCAGAAGTGTCATTCATTGCCCATGGGCTCAGATATTCTCAAGGTATTGATCAGTTGTACCGACTTCTTTTTTTCCTTTTTAAAACATTACCTTGAGTGGTGGAACCAAGATGGATGACTAAAGGTAGGGACTCCCCAGAGATCTCTCCAAAAATTTTTCAAATACCTTTTAAAATAACTCTAAATTAATTCTAGAGTGGCAGAACCCACAAAAATAAAACAAAGTGAAACAAATTTACAACCTCCAAGGTCAAGAGAAAAGGTTTGTTGGTCCTCTGACAGACAGGAGTACAGCCCAGAGCAGGCCATGCCAGCAGAGACCCATTCCCAGCAAAGCCAGAGGAGGCCTCAGGGAACTGAATCCCTGTCAGTACTGGTGGTTTTCAGACTTTTCAGCACATAGATGCTAACAACAGTTTACAAGGTCCACGGGAGGAGTCTGTCGTTCCTGGATGAGAAAGGAATGCAGTACACCACATGTTGTGCCAATCCAGCCCCAGTCCCAACAAACCAGAAGCAGGCCTTGGGACTGGTTGAATCAGTAGCAGAAGTAGCAGCAGCTTATGGACATCTCAGTCCACAGGCTGAATGTTTGAAAGTCACCTAATTTGACGTCTTGAAGCGAAGAAGACAGACTATGCAGTAAGTTCTTCTTGCCCTCACTTACTGACCTTGAAAAATCCAGAAAATACTGTCCCAGGAAAATCCTGGATCATTGAACAAAGTGGTAAGACTAATTATGGCAATCTTTTGGCTCTTGAGGCTGGGGGGATCAACAAGAATGGTCCCTTTTCATATGGCTGAAGGGGATGAGTACACACCAGAGTCACCCAGTCAGAAGCCCCACCTCAGCAAACCAGTGAGAGATGCTGAGCCCCAGGATGGTGAAGCAGACAAACTTCAGCAGGATCATACTCTGGAAAACATAACCACAAAAACAGAAATAGCAATGTTAGTAATAAGCTTTGATTTAGCACACCCAGTCCAACATTCTGTACTTTCACGAACATTGGGCCACTGACAAGAAAAAAATGCATACAGACTTCAAAATATTGATATCCATATTTTATGTGATAGTTAACTATTGGATCTCTCATACCTTGGCACAGCAAGGGGAGGTGGCATTGTCAACAGAGTGAACCCCCACGAGCACTGGAAAACAGAACGCCCCCAACAGCCAAACCTAGGACTGCACTCTATGACACTTCCTGCACTTGGGACTAGGGGTCTGGTTACTGACTTTGTGTGCTGGATTCTGCAACCATGCAGCTTCTACATTAAAAGATCAGAGAACAGGAAATATGATAATCCATAATGCAAAAGAGCTTGGATTACAACCAAGGTTCAACTTGTCAGAGAAATTGTACATACTCTATCAGAGGAGGAGATTGACTTTCAGTGAAATGGGAGAATTCCAAATCTTTGTAATAACAGGCCAGAGTTCAACAGAAAATCTGTTTTTCAGATACAAGACACAAGAGAGATATAAATACGGAAAGAAGGGGGAAAACACGCATTTAGTAAGGGGAATCTGTTTACATTCCAATGCAGAAAGATTATACTGGAAACTATTGAGAAATATATCTTTAATAAAATATATAAAAAGAATATAAATAGAGAGAATGTATGGGTTTAAGTTGACTTTAGTTTGATGATATAAAACTCAATTAAGTTGTGAAAAGCAATTATGATGAGATAAGAGGAAAGGGGGTGGCAGAAAAAGGATAATTTTATCACATGTAGAAGAAAAAGGATATCACCATAGAGATAAAGAGGCTGGCTTTCCAGAGTATCCTCTGAACCAGCAGAACACTTCAAATAAATAAGGTCAAAGTAAAATGGCACCTCAGAATCCTTATTTTTTTAGAGCTGGAAGGCAACAGTATCCTTGAGAACCAGTACCTCACTAGAAAATTAACAAAAGATGTAGGCCTTCCTAAAAATCATCCATAATCAAACTCTCAGGTGGGGAAGATTTTCCCATTAAGAAGCAAAATAAGGGGAGGATCTAAGATGGTGGAGTAGAAAGATACATATATACCAGCTCCTAACCCACAGCCCATAAAATACCTGTAAAGAAGAACTCCCAACAAATTCTGGAGCAGTAGAAGCCATGGAACAGCAGAGTGGAGGAGATTTCTGTTCCAGAGAGACCTAAAAAACTTACACGAAAGGTTTGTCGTGAACCACAACCCAGAGTAGAGCCCAGCCCTGCCTTGGCTGCATGGCACTGTGAGGAGCAGATCCGAGTAGATTTCAGGGGCAGAATCTACAGTGGCAGCACAGGTCCCTCCTTTCACAGGCCACAAAGGTCACTGAGAGAATCTTTTTCGCTGGCCAAGAGGGGAATGGGGTGTCCCCTTAACTCAGTTCCCCTCAGGAGACAGTAGCAGAGGCAACAGCACACAGGGGCTCCCAAAGCAGGCAGGAGCTTGGATCCATAATTGAAGGTCTCTGAATAAAACCCCTGAGGGAACTGAGCCCTGTGCAGTGGCTCTGCCCCAAACTGAGCACCTGAACTTA
>JAQQSK010011965.1:0-12062 GCA_028658325.1 Potorous gilbertii
TGGGGGGCAGGATAGGATGGAGGGAAATATAGTTAGTCTTACACAACACGACTATTATGGAAGTCATTTGCAAAGCTACACAGATATGGCCTATATTGAATTACCTGCCTTCCCAAAGGGAATGGGTGAGGAGGAAGGGATGGGGAGAAGTTGGAACTTAAAGTTTTACGACCAACTGTTGAGTATTGTTCTTGCTACTGGGAAATAAGAAATACAGGTAATGGGGAATAGAAAGTTATCTAGCCCTACAGGACATAAGAGAAGATGGGGTAAGGGAAGGGAGGGATGATAAAAGAGAGGGCAGATTGGTGATATGGATAATTAGGATGTCCAGTGTATTGGGGTCGGGGAGGGGACAAATGGGGAGAAAATTTTGGAACACAAAATCTTGTGAAAATGAATGTAAAAGGTTAAATAAATTTATTAAAAAAAAATCACTTCCTAATCACTAATCAATGTGACTCCATCAGCACTGAGTAGTTGTGATGCACCATAGGCTTTTGGTCCATAAATAGCTTTCAGGGAATCACAAAAGCACTTTGGATTGTTGCTATCAGCATAAAACTGAATATCATGTGCTTTCTTGCTGTGCCAGGAATCCTGCATCTCTCTAAGCTTTCCTTGTACTTTGCTTTCTTAGAGGTAGATGAACTACCCTGCTGGTAAATCCTGTGGAGTTCTCGTTTTTTATTTAGCAGCTTGTGAATTGCCCTATCATTTTCATCAAATCCATGTTGGTGTTTGTGAGTGTTGTGACACAAATGGGCAAATGCAGTGCTGTGCATCAAATTTCTCAATGCTGCCCACTCCTTTTCTGCCCCACTGTTGCCAACTGTATGTTGGCTCAACTTTCCCTCCATGTGAGCAGCAAACTGTTCACGCTCAGAGAAGAGCTCTAATTTGTTGACATTAATTTTTCTCATAGCCAATTTCCCTTGGAGGCAGTACTTTTGATGAATGTGAATATTTACCTTGGAAAGGATCAATCTATGATCAGTCCAGCACTCTGCACCACACATTGCCTTTGTCACTCTCACATTTGTCTGTCTCTTCTCCTTATAATCACAAAGTCTATTAGATGCCAATATTTGCTGCGAAGGTGCATCCATGAATTTTAATTGCATTTCGGTAAATGGAAGACAGTGTTGATGATGAGAAAGTCATGTGATCCATAAGTCTTTAGTAGTAAATGACCATTGCTATTGCTGTTTCCAACTCCATTCCTCCCTAGGATTTCCTGCCAAGTCTGGTAGTCTGATGCTGAGCCTACTCTAGCATTAAAGTCACCAGAATTATAAACTTGTCTTCTTTGGGCACATTGAAGATAAGGGTGTCTAGGTCTTCAAAAAATTTTTCTTTGACTTCATCAAGGTTTTCCATGATATAAGCATAGGCACTAATGATGGTGACATGGCATTTTCCTGGGATTGGCAATCGCATTGTCATGAGACTGTCATTAACTCATTTTGGCAGGTATACCAACTTGTTGATTAGATTAGTTTGATTGCAAAACCCATGCCAGTTTCAGGGCGCTCCCCTTCACTGGGCCCACTCCAGAAAAAGATGCATCTAGCTCCAACTTCAGTAAGCTGGCCTTCATTTGCCAACCTTGTTTCACTCAGCGCTGCTATTTTGATGCAATACCTGTTGAGTTCTCTTCCAACAAGAGCAGTTCTTTCAGTTCTTCTTTCTTTTTGTTGTTATCTATTAGTGTGGGCACATTCCATGAGCTGATGGTGAGAGGAGTCATCTTGGCAGATGTTTTCATACATTTGTACATTTTGTTATGTGTTTCAACCACGTAGTATGACTCCTGCCTGCTGTGGTTATCGAGCCAGAGTTGGGTAAGCAGACAATACTTAGGGCACCTTTTCTAGCCCCCTTCCTCACACCATGAGGTAAGTAGTGCAATCCCTAAAAGGCTGCTCAGACACCCAGGGGGCTGCAGAGTCCCACTGTTGCTTCCAGTGATAAATGACCCTAGGGCCTGGGATACCTGCGTGCAAGGCTGTGACTGCAACTCCCAGTGTATCCGCACCTGCTGCTTCATCACTTGCTTGTCACCACAGAACTTTGAGGCATAATAATGAAATGGTATGAGTGATGTCTTTTGACTCCTGTATAAATTGGATTTAAGTGAGGCAGAGTTGCATGAAGTTGTCAACCTCTCTCTCTCCTCCAGAGTCATTATAGTTCAGTGGCGGGACAAAGTCAAAATGGCTGGTGATAGCTCACGATGCCATGGATGACCTTGGCTTCTTCGGTGTCTAACCAAGCTCTAAGCTCTCCACATTGCCTGCTTCATCTGCCTTCATGGCCACTGGACCAAATTGTTCTCATTTGCCTATTCCACTAGATGAAATCTTCACATGTTGGGGGTAGACACCCTATAACTCACCAATGAGTTTGAGAACCTCCGTTATCCTCAGACTGTTTTGGCCTGTGTACTCAAAGTGTTTATCGGGGTGTGACCATTGGCTTCTTGGAGACATAGGTGAGAGTTAGGTGGAACAGGTGGTCACCAAATGTGGATAAAGCCCCAAAAAATGGCTTGGCAGGCATCACACCAAAGATAATCTTCCTCCCTGAACACATCCTACACCCCATATACCTCATGTGTGTATATACACATATATGAATATTATAATCTCCATTTCTCTGTATGTATCTATATTTATTCACTATCCTTACTACCCTACTCCAAATATTAGTTCCTTTTCAAAACTACAATCCTACAACCCAAACAAAATGCTTCATATTTGGTCCTCCCATGGCAAAATCTAATAAACTTGTAACTTCCCTTTCTCCTGATATTATCATCTTAGTGAGTGATAAGCCTCTGTTTGAGGCTCCTCTGGAGGGTGTGGCTGGCTCTTCTTGCTGATACTCTTGGTGAATGGATGAAGCACAACCCCTGTGCCCTAGTCAATTGTACCACATTGAGCATATAGATGTCACTTTAATTCTTACTGATTGTAGGTTAACTGGTAAGTCTATTGTGACCATTCAAAAAAATAAGCGATTAAGATGCCCACTGAACATTCTGTTTGGAATGTCTGAAAGACAGCTATAATCAGAGACCAGCAGAGGTAAACTAAACCAACCTTTCATTTTACAAAAGTAGCATATGAAGACAAGAGAAATTACCAAGGTCACACTAATGATAAGGGAAAGAATACTTTGAACCAGGTCCTCTGAGTCCAGATTCATTCTTCTTTTCACAGAGCTATGCCAGAGGCCAGCTTTATGGAGCACAAGCTGTCGTAAGTCCTACTTAGTTGAAAAGGTTTTGAGTTCTGACTTAGTGACAGATTCTATGTCAGCAAGTTAGTGCTCACCTACTGTGGGCCAAGCACTGTCCTAATGATTGCAGATGTAAAGAAAGGGAACTATCTCAGACAACAGAAACCATTGTCCTGTACTCCTGGGCCTTTCTTTCCTTTTAAGTGCAGAGGGTCGTACATTGGAAACCCTCAGAGCAGGTATCTCATCGTTTTTGCACCAAGTTGCAGGACTTCACCACCTACACTTTTCAGTTTCTTTTATGTTTTTTCTTGAGGGCAAGAAATATCTTTTTAACTCTCTTTCCATTTCTAGCACTAAGATGGTACATAGTAGGCACTTACTAAGTTTTTATTGACTTAGGAAAAATAGTTTTCATTATAAATGATCTCATAGTCCAATGGAGGAGGTCTCAGCTCTGGACTGTCCAAACTTTGAGCTAACCTTGGACAAGTCACTGCTGATCACAATGCTCAGCACATAGTAGATAATTAAAGAATGTTTATTAAATATGATTAAGTCACTTAACCCATTTGGACCTCAATTTTTGTTTTATTTTTCATGTATATATAACTGGGATGACCAGTGGAAGCTAAGGCCCTTTTCACCTCTAAATTTATAATCCTATGAAAGATAAAAGGAAGTGCATTTTTAAAAAATTGATCTCCACTTTTCAGACCATGAGCACCATTGCAGTTAAGTTGATTATGAAGATTAAGACAGTTAATGTGTTTTTTCCCTACTGCTCAGTGAGCTCGTTTTCATTGTCAAATCTCTGTTGCATTCCATGCAGTACCTGTCCCAAACCCTTCTCGTGTTTCACAACCAAGTTCTGTGTTCCTCCTTTTGCTTTTATATGGACAAGAGGCCTTTTGCATCCATTCAGTTTTTCCTATATAGATTGTTAGTTTGATATCCTAGGAAGGACTTCCTTGTGAAGGTCTTGGAATGTCTCAGGGCTTGAAGCAGTAAGAACTAATTCAGAACCATTCACAAGTAAAAGTTTCTAAGGTATTTTACCCTCTATGAGAGAGTTCTCCTTTTTTGGACTGCGCTTGGTGGTGAGTTTGGTGAATTTAAACTGTGAGGTTCAGCCTATTCTATGCAAAAGAAAGCAGGCAGGGTAGCAGATTCCCATGGCAACGAGTACCTATATATCTGATTATTGATGCTGTTCAGGCATTTCAGTCATGTCCACGACTCCATTAATGGATTTCTTGGTAAAGATACTGTGATGGTTCGACGTTTCCTTCTCAGTTCATTTCATAGATGATCAAATCAAGGCAAACAGGATAAAGTGACTTGCCCAGAGTAACACACATTTGACCTCAAGAAGATGAGTTTTCCTGACTTCAGGCCTGACAGTCTATGTACTGGCACCACCTAGATGCCTGGAGTACCTGCATACCTGTGCTGTTTTTTTCCATTTCTCCTCTTTTCTTTCAAGATGAATTGCTAATAGATGAAAATTGAAGTGCTAATTGCCAGTTAGTCATTCAACAGTAAGAGAGTATTGATTAAATTGTTACTACAACCTGGGAAGACCCTTAAGCCTGAGGACAAAAATAAAAGGAGAAAAATGGACCTCCCTTCAAGGAGCATATATTCCAATGAGAGAGAAACTATGCAGATAAAGGTTCAAGATGCAAATCAAGTTTATGAAAGTAACCAGAGAACAATGCATTAGTAGCTAGCTCCAAGCCAGGGAATGGCCTCCACAGGAAGGCAGAACTAGAATTTAGCCTTGATGTAATGCAGGGAGACCAAGAGGTGTTGTTCAGCATAGTATTCAGGCCTGATTGGGGAGCGGAGAAAGTGAGGAAGTGTAAAGACATGGATAGAATAGGATGTCATATCAACAGACAGAATATCAGACTGAAGAAATTGAAGCAGGCCCAGGTAGCTGGGATGTCCCAGGAGAAGAGGCAAATGAAAGAAACCTGGGAAGGCAGGGAAGGACCAAGTTCTGCTGAACTTTAGTGCTTTCTATTTGATGACATGGACAGAGGTGGTCTCTAGAAAGATTGCCTGTGGCAGCTGAATGGAGAATGCCTAGAGGGAGAGATGCTTGAGGCAGAGAAGACTTCTGGGATAGTGGAGGTGAGAAGTTAAGAGCCTAAACCAAAGTTGTGGCCATGAGAGAGAGGAGTCACATACAAGAGCGGTTTGGATAGTAGAAGTGATAAGAATTGTCAGTGGATTGGATAGGTGGGATGAATGAGGTTGACAAGTAAAGAAGTCCCTACTCTGTGCCGGGTCGTATATTAGCACTTCAAAAATATTATCTCATTTGACCTTCGTAACATGTAGGTGGTATTTTTATCCCCATTTGATAATGGGGAAATTGCTCAGGGTTCCACAGGTATGTTGAACTCGGGTGTTTCCAACTCCATGCCCAATGATCCATTCATTGTGGAATTAGCTGCCTCTTACATCAAGAATAGTTTCAACTCTGGGTGCCTAGGAGAATGGTAGTGTTCTCAGTTCTAATGTTCTGAAGTAGGAAGAGTTTAGTGTGGGGAAAGAAAACTAGTTCTGTTACAAATCATTTCAATTTGAGTTGTTATCTACTTGGAAATATTTTTAAGAGGCAGTGAGAAATATATTATAACTCAGCAAAGAAAGAAAGTCTGTAAATATAGATCTAGGAATTATTTGTACCAAAATGATAATTAAAGTTATGGATGCTGATGAGACTACCAGGTGCATTAGTACATAGTGAAGAGCAAAGAGGCCCAAGACAAAGCTTGAGGATCACCCATGATTAATGGATAGATCATAGATTAAGAATCAACCAAAATGACTTAAAAGAAGAATTTGAAAAGACAGAAGCAGGAGAAATTAGCCTCAAAAACGTCTACTGAAGAAAAAATATCAAGAAGATTAATAGCATTAAATACCAGAGAGGTCAAGTAGTATAGGAATTGAGACAGGGTCATGAAATTTGTCACTTGTGTTCAGTGGCTTTGGTGGTTGATTTTGACTTTCTCTCTAATTATATACTGATCTGACTCTACCGCCACTTCTGAGCTGACTGTGAAATGCCTCCCACATCAGGATTCAGCTGTTTCTTCTCCATGATGGACTTTTTATCTGTGGGATGTGTGATTCTCACCTTCTACAGCGACTCCTAAGTCTTTTGAAAGTATGCAAGATGTATATGTGGGAGGCACCTGATGGTTTATGACCTTGACTATTCTTATGTCTCAAAGCTGTCTTATTTTTCATTATCATTTATTTTCACTTGTCTGTTTTTAAGTCATCTCATTAAAGTCATCATTAATCAAGGAAAATGTGAAGTTTCTTTAGAGGATTGTTTCTAGACAGTCTCCTTTACCATTTCACTTATTTTGTGTTATTGGTATGCAAGCTGGAATTGTATCTACGGTGGTCATTAAAGATACAATCATCATGAGAATAGCAATGCCATAGAACACCATGATTCATGGAATATTACTTGGTGCTGCCCAGGGGGGCCCAAAGACACTAACTCGGCCAGACCCTTTTTCTTCCTCAAGGAAAATCTCTACATCACCAGATATTTCAGTATAATTTCTTTGGTCGTCTCCTCTTTCTATCAAGAATAACCAAATCAATGTGACTCAAATGTGTTGGACACTCAATAAACACCTCACATTTCCAATAAGAAGAGGAAAGTTATTCTTTATAGATCATCTAAAAATGGCAGAGTCTTAAAGCCCTCAGTCCCATTTCCTACCACTCTGCCACCAATACTGGAATTTGAAGGGAACCACACAACCCTGCAGACAACTTGAGGTGATCCTGTACCATGGTTTGCCAGAACCCTGTTATCCATCTGCTCCTAAATGATCTTGAGGCACTGTTGCACACTTAGCCAGTGTGATCCTTACATAGGAAATGGACAATTTCTCTGGGCAAATGTTTGAATCCTTTCCCAGGTGGGAGAGCCTTCCATGACTTACTCTCCAATGGCAAAATTGTAATGAAGCCAGTACCCGGTCATTCCACCTTCCCAGGGACAGTAGCATACAACGTTTAGGTAGAAGTGTCTAAACATACTTTACCTTCTTTGTTTGAGACCACACTCCCATCACCATTCCCAGACTTAGGAAAGACTACAACAAGTTCATAATGATAGTAGCAATAATTTTCTTAAGCTATCACAACTTTTAAAAAATTTAAACAACACAGCTGGTTTATTTCCTAGTTTGGAGAGACCATCTCATGACTTACTACAACATAATGTGACAGGAGCAAGCTACTTGGTCTTGAAATTCCAATTGCCTGTTCTAATCCTAGTACTTTCACTTCATACCCAGGTGACTTAGGATAGACTGCACAGTTTCATTTATAAAATGAAGGAATCTGTGTATATAAAATTGTTTCCTTTCATCTCTACGTTACATGATGCTATTTGCTCTAATATGATTTAGCTCTAAATCTTAAGATCCTATAAATTTGGAGTTCAATGCTAGTATTTACCAATTGTATGACCTTGGGTGAGTCATTTCCCTTTTCTACCCCTTACTTTCTTAGTTTTGAAATACACATAATAATCCTTCTACCACATTACACATTCAACAAATTCAGTTTCACTCAACATTTAACTTTTAGATTTATCATGTGGATCAAATAAAATTTTATATTTTTAAAAGTTTTATTGACATAAAGCATATATAATAACACTATAATGGTGTTGTTGTTATCATGATTACCTTAAGGAGTTCTATTAAATGAGCACTTCAATTTTTTTAAATCCATGCATCAATTAGATCACTCATTTTCAAGCACTTTGTATACCACGGACTATATGTTTTGCAAATGTCAATTAATACATAATTCTTATATAATAGAAAAAATAATAACTTGTCTTTCCCTCTTAAACACAGAGAAATTGGAAAGAAGGAAGGAGGGAGAAAGAGAGAAAGACAGGAAGGATTAGTATGGCTATCCATTCCCCCCTCCAAGAAAAAAAATTAAAAATAAAAATTAGCCATAAGCCTACTTGGTTGTTACAACGAAGCATTTTTTTCCTTCCCCCAGACCTCTCTATTTTTTTAGAAATAAATTTATGGTGCGACCAGTACAACACCTTTAACTGGTTTTTAATATGAACATCAGAAACCTTCCTTCAGTCTGGGACAATTTTCAAGCTTATAGAACATGACTGCATGATAATCTTCCCCCAAGGTTTTGTTGGAGGAACACTATTAATGCATCTTTGACTCTCCACTCAGCCAAACAGCCAGAGTATCAGACACAGGGAATTAGCGACAATATATTCTCAGAAATTCTCAGGAATTGGAGCTCCTGAAATCAAGTAAAGAAGCAGTTTTCTATCAGTGACAACCTCTAGAAGTAATATCAAAGTGCATTATCCCCCATTTAACATTGCACGTAAAATCTCATGTTACTTGCTGGCAGTGTGTAGTGGAGGGGAGTGTGTTCCCAGTTAAAGTAATGTTCAGCATTCCTTAGTAAAAGGACATTAAAATAAAGTGCCAGAGACTCTTTCCCCCTACTTGTTTCAAATGTACCCTTGGGGCTCATTTGACAAGAAAAAACTCTTAAATGTATCTGGAACAGCTTATGATATATTGATTTTGCCAGTAAATTATTCAAGCCATTTATTGACCATAAAGTTGCTCTATCCCATTGTTACAGAAACAAACAAGCCATATCAACAGAAAAGCATTGGGTTTACCAACTTGCTTTCTCTCTGAAATGTCAGTCTTTTGGATGTGTGAGAGGAAAAACCCAACTGCAGCAACCCAACATAATCAGTCATACAATAAGTGAGAAATAACAAATTATTGATAGATATAAGACTCGACTCACTAGAGAAAATATATCTCAACTCTAATCAATAATGTCATTTAATTACCAAATCCAGGTTCATACATCCTAAAGAATAAACTGAAGAAATTATGAAAATAAAATCTGAGGAAGATCATATATACTCATGTGTGCATACACACATACATGTTTACACACTCCTAGGTGAGTTCCTTCCATTGGGACCCGGAATGTTTAGGTCTTCCTGCACACACAAACACACACACACACACACACACACACACACACACACACACACAGAGAAAGAGAGAGAGAGAGAGAGAGAGAGAGAGAGAGTTCCAGGTGTTCAGAAGAAACATGTTCTTTTCCTTGCTAGGAGTGCTAAGTTCTACAACACATCTGGTTACACTGGGAGAACTTTTGATAGTAGTAAGGGCAATAGTCAATGTTTACATAGTTCTTAATATGTGTCAAAAACTGTGCCAAGTGCTTTACAATTATCTCATTTGATTCTTCACAACCTTGAAAGGGAGGTGTTTTATTATCTCATTTTGCAGACGAGGAAACTGAGACATAGAGAAAGAAGTTAAGTGCCTTGTCCAGGGTTTCACTGTTAATTGAGCAACTGAGACAGGATTTGAATTAAAGTGTTTCTGACTTCAGGTCCAGCACTCTATCTAGTGTGCTACTTAGCCTCCAAGCTATGCTGGAGGCTGCTTTGTGGAATAACATCAAAGCTAACTTTTCGATTTCACAAGATCATGGGAGGTTGGATGTTTTCAGTGGGGAGAGACCTAGGTATAAAGGTTTTGTCAAAGTAGTGAATCCAGGAAAGGAGAAACATTCCAGAGAAAAGAGCAGAGGACCCAGGGTTGAATAGGGAACCCTGGGAACACAAAAATGTCATCCACCTCTAAGAGGAATATGCAGTGTGAGGGATAGAGTAATGCATGTCATCATTACAAATGTCAAGGCGTCCTACGAGGTGTTACAAGGAACTCCAATAGGAAGACACCTGGCTGTGGAGTCTGAGAGGCTACGTTTGGACCTGGACACTACTCATTACATCCTGTGTGCCTTTGGACAAGTCAATTATAACAAGTATTACCTCACTTACCTCACAAACAAAATAGGAAGATGCAGGTATAAATCAGATTAAAATCAGTGACAAATCCATTTTAAGATTATCTTTTTTGCCCTGCGAAATATGATAATTAAGAATAAGAGGTAGACTTGTTCAATAGAAGGTTACTATGTGTATTTTATGTTGTAGATTGTAATGTCTACTCTCTTCTACTGACCCACCTTTCTGCTTCTTAGTTTCTTACCAGATTAAGTTTGACAAATCTGCTGTATAATACAGTTTAAGATATGGCAATGCTTAATCTCCTTCATTGCTTTGAAATTCTTGACTTTTTGTTCTTCCAAATGCATCTTGTTATTATTTGGGGAATAGTTGAACAAGTTGTGGTACCTATCATGATAGAATCCTACTGTGCTATAAGACATGATGAGCTCGATGATCTTAGAACAACATGGAAATGCCTTTATGAAAGGCACTGATAAATAAAACTATGTGTAGAATCATTTTACATACACCCATATACACACATATATACATACACACATTTTGTCTAATGGAAGCCATCTCTAGAGTGGAGTGGGGAGGGAAGAAAAAAAGAAATTTCCTTGATGTTTTATCATATATTTTAAAAGAATAGCAAGTTGTACATAATAAATTTGAAGTTTCATGTTCAAACTTCCTTTTTTATCCTATGGAAATACTTTTTTATTTCATAAAGTTAACTTTCTTCTTAAAAAAGATCACTCCTGGGGGAGGAGCCAAGATGGCAGAGTAGAAAGACACACATATGCTAGCTCTGAAACCACAGCATATAAAATATCTGTAAAGAAGAACTGCTAACAAATTCTAGAGTGGTGGAAGCCACAGAACAACGGAGTGGAGGAGATTTCTGTTCCCAAAATCCTGAAAAACCGTCACCAAAAGTCCATCGTGCACCAGACCTGGAATGGAGCCCAGCCCTGGACTAGCTGCGTGGCCCCAAGAGGAGCAGATCCAAGCAGGGTTCAGGGACAGAATCTCTGGCGGTCACGAAATTCCCTCCACCCAAAGGCACACAGGGCACTGGGAGAGACTGTTTGGTGGGCCGAGAGAAGAGTGGGGTGTCTCCAGAAGTCAGTACGCCTCGGAGGCAGCAGCAGGGGAAGCAACATACAGAGGCTCCCAAAGCAGGCAGGAGCTCAGATCCATTATTGAAGGTCTCCACATAAACCTCCTGAGGGAACTGTGCCTTGTGTGGAGGCCCTGCCCCCACCTAAGCAGAAGAACTTAATCTCTCACTGAACAGCGGCTCCACCCCTGTTGAAAGCCCTGAGGCAGGGGAGCAGCATTTGAATCTCAGACCCCAAGCACTAGCTGGGCAGATCTAGGGGTGAGGTGGGTGTGGAAAGGAATCTCAGAATGCAAGTAACTGGCTGGGAAAATTCCCAGAAAAGGGGAAAGAAATAAGACCATAGAAGGTTACTTTCTTGGTGACCAAATGTTTCCTCCTTTCCTTTCTGATGAGGAAGAACAATGCTTACCATCAGAGAAAGACATAGAAGTCAAGGCCTCTGTATCCCAAACATCCATAATAAATATTCAATGGGTTCAGGCCATGGAAGAGCTCGAAAAGGATTTTGAAAATCATGTTAGACAGGTGGAGGAAAAACTGGGAAGAGAAATGAGAGAGATGCAAGAAAGGCATGAAAAACGGGTCAATACCTTAATAAAGGAGACCCAAACAAATGCTGAAGAAAATAACACCTTGAAAAATAGGCTAACTCAATTGGCAAAAGAGGTTCAAAAAGCCAATGAGGAAAAGAATGCTTTCAAAAGCAGAATTAGCCAAGTGGAAAAAGAGGTGCAAAAGCTCACTGAAGAAAATAGTTCTCTCAAAATTAGAATGGAACAGATGGAGGCTAATGACTTTCTGAGAAAC
>JAQQSK010011966.1:0-12062 GCA_028658325.1 Potorous gilbertii
GCCCTACAGGACAAAAGAGAAGATGGGGTAAGGGACGGGAGGGATGAAAGAAGAGAGGGAAGATTGGTGATATGGGTAATTAGAATGTCCAGTGTATTGGAGAGGGGGGAGGGGACAAATGGGGAGAAAATTTTGGAATCCAAAATCTTGTGAAAATGAATGTATAAAGTTAAATAAATAAATTTATGTTAAAGAAAAAAGCTTGATAGAATGCACTAGTGAATTCAACTGATGATTTTTTTTCCTGGGGAGTTTATTAAGGACATATTGAATTATTTTTGAGATGGTGTTATTTCCTCATTTTACTTCCTCTTTTGTAATTCTGGGCAATTTACGTTTTGTACATTTTCATTGAGATTGTCAAATTAATGGGTATTCATTTGGCCAAAATAATTTCTATTTATTGTTTAAATTTCCTCTTCATTGGAGGTAAAAGCACCCTTTTCATTTCCGATACTGGTGATTTGGTTTTATTCTTTTTTTAGCTCAAATTGGCCAAAAGTTTAGTAATTTTATTGGTTTCGATTTTCATAAAACCTGCTCTTAGTTTTATTTCTTCCTTTCCTTAATTTCAATTTTATTCATGTCTTCTTTGGTTTTCAATATTTTAAATTTGGTACATAATTGAGGATTTTCATTTTTTTCTAGCTTTTTCTATTGCATACCCAATTCATTGATCATCTTTTTCTCTATTTTACTGGTATAAACATTCAGGGATATAGAACTTCCCCTAAGAACTGCTTTTGCTGTGTCTCATAAGTTTTTGTTCGTGGTCTCATTATTGTCATTCCTTTCAATGAAGTTATTGATTGTTTCTATGAGTTGCTGTTTGTTTCATTCATTCTTTAAGACTAGATTATTTAGGGGGAAGAGTCAAGACTTCAGAGTAGAAATACTCACATATGCTAGTTCTGAACCCACAGCCCTTAATTACCTATGAAAAGAGCTCACAACAAATTCTGGAACAATGGATGCCGGGCAGCAAATGGGTGAAAGAGATTTCTGTTCCAGAGAGCCCTGAAAAACCGATCCCAAAGGTCAGTCACGCACTGGACAGAAGTGGAGCCCTGCCCTGCCTGGGCGGTGCGGCACTGCGAGGAGCGAGCAGATCTGAGCAGGCTTCAGGGTTGGAATCTTCAGCGGCCACGAAGGTCTTTCCACCCACAGACGCACAGGTCTGTGAGAAAGACGTCTGGATGGGCTGAGAGGGGAGCAGGGTTTCTACATGACTCGGGCCCCCTGGGGAGGCAGCAACAGAGACAGCGGGCGGCCAGAGGCTCCCAGAGCAGGCAGGTGCTGGGGTCCATTACCGAAGCTCTCTGTATAAACCCCTTGAGGGAACTGAGCCTGGGAGGTGGCCCTGCCCCTACCTGAGCAGCAGTACTGAAGCTCCCATTGAATAGCAGCCAGGCCTTAAGCCAAAAGCCCTGACGCTGGGGAGCAGCATTTGAATCTCAGACCCCAAGCACTATCTGGGCGGATCTAGGTTGGGGTGGTGAGGATTCTCGGAAGTCAGGTAACTGATTAGGAAAATGTCCAGAAAAGGGAAGAAAAATAAGACCATAGAAGGTTACTTTCTTGGTGAAGAGATGCTTTCTTCCTTCCTTTCTGATGAGGAAGAACTATGCTTACTGTCAGGTAAAGACATAGGAGTCAAGACTAGATTATTTAGTTTCCAATTAATTTTTGATCTATCTTTCCATGGCCCTTTTATATATAACTGTTATTGTATTATGATCTGATAGGATGAAATGAACAGTTCTGTTTTTCTGAACGGGATTGTGAGGTTTTTATTCCATAGTTATGTGGTCAATTTTTCTGTATATGTCATGTACCTCTGAGAAAAGTGCATATTCCTTTCTATCCTCATTCAGTTTTTTCCAGAAGTCTATCATATCTACTTTTCCAGAATTCCATCCACCTTCTTGACTTCTTAACTTATAGAATCATTAACTTTGACTTCTTCAATTCCAATTTTTAATGAATTGTTTTGTTCAGTTACCTTTTGCACCTCCTTATCCATTTGTTCTATTGATCCCTTTAAGGATCTTTTTTCCCATACACTTAAATTTTATACCTCCTTATCCATTTGGTGAATTTTGCTTTTTATAAGCTTGTTGTATTTTTCAAAATCATTGTTCAGTTTTTCTTCTGTCTCTCTAATTTGACTTTTACAGTCATTCCTGAGCTCTTCCGAAATGCTCGTTTGGCTTGATATCAGTTCAAATTTATTTTAAGGTTTCAGATGTGGGTATAGTGTTGATGCAGTCCACTTCTGAAATTGTATGATGACTTTCCTTGTCCCTGTGACAAAATTCTATGGTCTTTGCTTTTCTAATTTGCTTCTTGCTTCTGGTGACTGCCTCTTTACTGGCTTTTAAAGTGGATCTCTGCTTCTGGAGCACCTGGGGCCTGTGTCCCACTTTTCTTGTATTAGGAGTTAGGGGCCTAAAATCCTGGGTCAATATTCTCTGGGTTTTTCAAGGTCAACAAGGGAGGATGAGAGCACTTATGGTGTACTCTGTCATATTGGCTATTGGAAGTTCAAGGACATGGTTTTCAAACACATCACATAGCCCCAGGAGCAGTCACTGTTACTGCTGTGGACCTCGGACTTCTCTATTACGCAGGTTCACCTGACTCTAGTCCTGTGCTGAGAGAGTTTTGGTAATTAGCACTGTTACTGATGACTCAGACAGGCCGGGGCAGTTACTGCTCCTCTGGAGTTGAGTCTATGTGGGTGCAGTCCAGTGTTCTGCACTCTCACAGCTGATGAAACAGATCCTTCCTGTCTGTCGAACTTTCCAGTTGTCCTGGGCTGTAAATCTGCCATTCTCTGTCTCCTACCAAATTTTGCCACTCTAAAATTTGTTCAGATTAACTTTTTAGAGTATCTGAAGGAATTTATGGAAGACCTCAGGTGAGTCCCTGTTTTCACTCTACCCCAAAAAATAGTTTCTTAAAAATTAGAATTGAGCAAATTTAAGCCAGTCATCAAGAAATATCAAGAAGCTTAGAAACAAAATCAAAAGAATGGAAAAAAATAGAAGATAATGTAAAATATTTCACTAGAAACAAACAGCTGACTTTGAAAATGGATCCAGGAGGGTTATTTTAAAAATTATTGACTTCCAAAAAGTCACGATCAAAAAAGAATTTAGACATCATCTTTCCAGAAGTTATCAAGGAAAACTGTCCTGATATTCTATATGTAGAGGGTAAAATAGAAAGTGAAATATTGTCTCAACAACCCTGGAAGAGATCCTAAAATGGAAAGCCCCAGGAATATTATATTCAAATACAAGAGCTCCCAGGTCAAGAAGAAGTGCTGCTGCAAGAAGTTAGAAAGAAGGAATTGAAGTATCATAGAACTGCAGTCAAGATAACATATGATTTAGCTGTTTCTACATTAAAGGATCTGAGTTCTTGGAATATGATATTCTGGAGGGGAAAGGAGCTAGGATTACAAACAAAAATCGCTACCTAGAAAACTGAGTATAATCCTTCAAGGGAAAAATGGATATTCAGTCAAATGGAGGGCTTTCAAGGATTACTGATGGAAAGATGAGAGTTGAATAGGAAATTTGACTTTTGAAGAAGAGAATCAGGAGAAGTATAAATAGATAAACAGGAAAAGCAAATCATAAGGGACTTAAAAAGGTTAATTATTTATATTCCTACATGGGAAGATGGAACTTGTAACTCATTTGAACTTTCTCATCATTAGGACAATTAGAAACAGTGTATATATATATATATATATATATATATATATATATATATATATATATATATATATATATATATATATATAGAGAGAGAGAGAGAGAGAGAGAGAGAGAGAGACAGAGAGAGACAGAGACAGAGACAGAAAGAGATTGATATATAGATAGATTGATATATAGATAGATACATCTACATATATCCATATATGTGTGTGTGTGTGTGTGTGTGTATAGACAGAGGGCACAAGTGTGAGATCAATATGATGGCATGATACCTAAAAAAAATTAAGGGGTGAGAGAAGTAATTTCCTGGGAGAAAGGGAAAGGCAGAGGTAGAATGGAGTAAATTATCTCACATAAAAGAGGCAAGATGAGAGGGAGCGGGTGATGATTGAATCTTACTTGCATAGGTTTTGTCTCAAAGAGGGATAAATATAATCAACTTAGTATGGAAGTCTATATAACTGTACAAGGAAATAAAAAGGGAAAAAGACAAGAGGAGATGGATGCTCATTAAAGGTAGAGTGGTTTTGGGAAATCAGTAGTCAGAAGCAAAACATTTTTGAAGAGTGACAAGGTGAAATTAGAGGGAAAATAGGATAAATGGGGGAATAGGATGCAGGGAAATATATTTACCAGTCATTATTGTGAAACATGAAGCAAGTTTCTCTAATAAATATATTTAGGTAAATGAGTCAAATATATAAAAATGAGCATCATTTCCCAATTGACAAATGAAAAAAATTACTTCAAATGAAGTAATTAAAGCTATCTATTGCTATATGAACAATTCATTATTAGTTGGAAAAAACCCACAAATTACAACAATTCTGAGGCACTATCTCACATTTAATATTTTGGCTAATAAAACAGAAAAGGAAAATGAGAAATCTTAGAAGAGATGTGGGAAAATTGAGAAATTAATGTAATGCTGGTCGAGTTGTGAACTGATTCAACCATTATTCAGAACAATTTCATAAGATTTCTAAATATTTATCTCACTTCTTTTCTGGTGTCAAAGAATTAGAAATTGAGGGGATGCTCACATCAGTATCAGCAAATTATGTATATGATTGTCATGGAATACTATTGTGCTATAAGAAATGATGAGCCTGATGCTCTCAGAAAAGCCTAGACTTACATGAACTGAGGCAGAATGTAATGAGTGGAGCCAGGAGAACATTATGTGCAGTAACAGCATTATTATAAGATGATCAACTATGAATGACTTAAGTATTCTCAGAAGTATAATGCCCTAGGATAGCTCTGAAGGACTTATGATGAAATATGCCATGCATTCCTAGAGAAAGAACTCATGGAATACGAATACAGTTTGAAGCATTTTTTGAAATGTCTTCATTTTTCTTGGGATTTTATTTTGATCTTTGTATTTCTTTTACATTATTAATATAGAAATATGTTTTGTATGACTGCACGTGTATAATCTGTGTAAGGTTGCTTGTCTTCTCAATAAGACGTGTGTGGAGGGGAGAGAGAATTTGGAACTCAATTTTAAAAATGAATGTTGATAATTGTTTTTTTTTTACATGTAACTGAGTGAAGATAAATACTATTTTTTTTTTTAAAAAAGCATGTCTTCTGAAATTGCTTTTCTTGGACTATGGTGAGATAGATATACCAATACACTTGGCAGAGCATGTCTCCTAGTAGATAATTAGTGTTTAATAAATATTCAATTAATTGAAAAAATAAAATGTTCTCATCCTATTGACATCAGAAATCAGACTGACAGTGACATAAGATCAAATAAAACACCATATTTCACTATGCTTTATTTTTCCTAAACAGGTAATTTCTCAGAGGATTTCTGAGAAGGACTTGAAAACTATCCATATACCCTTAAAGAATGCCTGTCAAAGAAACAAGAGAGTTGCTAATGAATATGATAAAGCTTCCCCCTCACCTCCATTCATTGATGCTAATAATGAGAATGTGCATGGTAGATTGTAGTAATTTTAATAGAGAGACTCATCAATTGGATAGCTCTATTTTAATTTGATTGGGGGCAGATCACTAGCACCTTTTTTATTACTAAGGCATATGACATACAAACATGCCAAAGGTAGATCCTAATCACTTATATCAGCTTTTGTTTAGACTTGGCTAATTAAATTCCAAAGACTGGTTCTTAAACTGATTGGATTATAAATTTTGTGCTCAGTTTTGCTGAATTACATTTTCCTCCACCGAATTAATTCGGTAGGACCTACACTGGAAGAATGAAGTTTATTATGGAGATATTTTTGATAGCATCTTCAATTCCTTGATTTCATCAGATGATATCTTCTCATTCTCTGTCCTTTGCACATTGAAAACATGACTTTTATTTTTATAGTTCAGATATTTAAGTTAGTTGTGCTATTTCCCTTAGGTCAGAGGAATTATTTAGACTGTAACTTACTCTCCCCTGCCTATCCTCACCGAAGGCAAACAGTCCCACATCATTCTCCTATGCTCCAAAAGATTCCTTGGAGGAACTTTACTTTCGGTTCAATGCATTTCATTCAATACACTTAAGTTTCTGTTTGAAGCAGAGAACTGACCTTGATGCTGAACATCAATTTAAAAAGTAACCTTGCTATTCTGATTCTGAGAATAACCAATACTGGGAGGAAATTGTTCTCCATAAAACTATCTACTCATTTAGTTATAATTTGTTGCATACTAAGGCTTGAGAAGTTATTCAATTCGATTTAGCAAACATTTATTAGGGCTAGTTAATAAACATTGATTAAGCAAATACTATGTGCCAGACACTGAAAAATGTTAGGAATGAAAACATTATTATCTCTCTCTACCTTAAAAAAAATTATCCTGAAAGGATCAACCAAGTTGAACAGTTGATATCTCAACACAGTAGACTGATACAACTTCTCACATTTCTGATATTGTTATCTTTCAAATAATATCACCCTCTAATCACCCTCTTCGTGTTATCCCTGTTATGGCTCACTTCCCTCAGGAGTCCTTTGCTTCTTTCCCATCCCCTTTATAAACCATTATAATTTCACTATTCATGTTGATGACCCTTAAGATTGTTTTACCTGGAATTTCCTCACTTTATTTAAATTCATAGTCCTTCAATAAATTGCAAGATTGTATCAATAAACTTTCCCAGCTGAACTATTTCATCATTCCTGCCATTATAGTCAGTTATTTCAAGTCAGTCTTCTCTATTGAGTGACTTCAATCCTAGGATCCATTCTGTGATGGCTTTGCCAGTTAAAAAATTTAGTACGATCCCATTTTCTTATTTCTCCATTTTTCCCCCTCCTAGGCCATAGTGAAATTCTGGAGGAGAAATAAATCCTAGTATCTTTCACTGCCCAAGTTTATGGAGTCCAACTTTTATTTGCCTCATTTTACAGATGAGAAAACTGCTTTGGAAAGATTAAATTATTTGTACAATGTCATACAGCTAGTCACTGACAGAAGTAGGAATTAAAGCCATTTCTTCTGATGTCATGTTTTTTGCTCTTTCCAGGATATCATGTTGTCTCTTCTGGCAAGTTTTCTGTATTTAATAAAACTCAAATTGAAATTGCCTTTGAACTTCCACCTCCCTAATGGGACTATCCTTCCTTTTCTCCACATTCCAATATAGATTATAAAACTAGACAAATTTTTTAGCTGTTACGCTCATACTAAATACTGTGACTTTAGGTGGAATCCACCCACCAAGACCTTAAATATCTCTAGGAGAAAACTACCTTAAGTGGAAGTAACTGTGGATTAGCTTAAGGGAATGTTTTAAATTTAAATTTTGGTCCTGTCCTATTGTGATCTTAATCACCCTGTAGTAACTTTAACCAGTCTATTTTCTACCTAACATTGTTGTGAAAAACTGCTTCCCACACTAGCAACCTGTGTGCCAGTCATTTACAGAACCACCACATTTAGGATACCATTTTTATTCTTATATAATTACTGCCTCTGGCGTATGGTACTGCTGGGAAAGATGGTAGTTAGTTATGAGTTATAATAGAGCTTTGAAATGAATGGAAATAAAATGTGTTAGTATTTTTTTCTATAAGTAATGTTGGAAACACCTACTTGCTTGTGAAAAATCTCTACCAATTCAGCAGATTCTCCTCAGCTGTTCCCCTTTCAAAGGAGCTTCCTGCAAATTTCGCCACCATGTGAGAACACTGATCTTGAATAACACTGACTGGAAGATTACCTCTTTTTCTCTCTCCAACTCAACTCCATGGGACTGCCAGCTACATAGGAATAGTAGTGAAGCATTCTTGCCCAGAACTGATCCTTGTTGAAAATAGAATTGACAAAAATTGTGTGATTCTAGTCAATTTCATTCACAATGGGTACCACTAGTAAGGAGCACCTCTGTAAGCAAGCATGATACCAAGTTTCCTCACCAGCTGCTGACCTTAACCTTTGCCAAGTTGAAATAAAGAATGAAAATGAGACAGGGAGGGAGGAGGAAGAAATTCTGACTTGCTATTTATCTTCCCAACTTTCTATGGGTTATGAAAAGAATAATTCAGAACTAAAATTAAGTAACTATTCAACATCTGAGTTAATATATGTATAGGGCTTTACTACTACAAAGTGAATCACAATCAATAAATCAGTCAATGAACATTATGCACTATACCTTTTCTTGCAATAGTGTTGGTGGTGCTAGGAGTTACTTTTGTGGTTGCTGCTCTCCTTATCCTATGTTCAATGGGAATCAAGAAAACAAAAGGTCCTTGGAAATATCATTATGCTAATATTGTTACCTCCCAGTGTTTAGAGAATTATTGTATAATTGTGTAATGTCATTTCTTGTAATTTAGTAAAAATTTTTCAAATGTAAATGTGGCTTCTGGAGCATCACTGAAAGTTATCTTTTGGCAACTCCAGTAGCAGACAGGATGGTGATACTAATGATATTGATTATGTTGTCTCTGATCCTTGTCCCTGTATGATCAATGTAAGAATTAATTGTAGAATATTGAGTTACTGCTAATTCATATCTCAAATTATATTTGTGTGTGCAGAAATGTAAAAATACTGACAGGAGAAAGAGGTTTTGAGAGTCTGTAGTATAGTGTGAAAAACCATTACAATTAGAGTAAGGAGAGACTTGGGTTTGAGAACTCCTCTGACATTAACTGTATGACCATGGACAAGACACATCATCTTTGATCTGCTCAGTTTGCAAAGTTCAATGTTTCTTTACATGTAAAAATGTGTTTTTACCCTACCTAATCATTCCTTCTAAAACCCTGCTTCCAGAATGTTTTACTTTTTTTTAAACTGGGTCTCCCCATATCATTGAGGGTGCACTGAAAATGGTACTCACAGGCCACTCCCATTATTGGTTGGCATTGAACTTTGACCTGCACTATTTCTGACCCTTTAGTCATATTATTTCCCATCTTGCTGTGCTCATTTTGAACCTCCATTCATTTTGAAACTCTTTGACCTCCCACATCACAACAGTTTCAACTTTCGTTTGTGTATGTGTATGTCTTATCATCTTTTACTAGATAATAATCTCCTTGAGGACAAGAACTGTTTTTCTTGCTCGTATTAATATTCCTAGTACTTAGAACAGTACCTGGCATGGAATACATACTTAATAAATGTGTCATTACTCACTATTCTCTCCTTAGGCAACTCAATTACTTTTGCGGAATATAAATAGTAACTGTTTCTCCCTTGGCCAGCAACTCTGAGGGTCTCCCCCTCCCAGTTTAATATTTATCATTATCATATTATTATAATAATGGAGTCATCCCTTGACTCACTTCTTAAAGAAGCCTTAAAAAGGCATATTCAAGGCTTTCCTTCATTCAAAGTGAGAACCTGAAAAGACCTTATGTTAAAATTAAAGGTCTCCCATTGCATCCTGAGTCATCTCAAGTCATCCTTATCTGTATCTGGCCATTGGACCCAGATAGTAGTGGAAGAGAAAGTGAGATTGGTGACTTTACAGAGCCCTCCCTCACTCAAATCCAATTCAATTGCATGCTATCATCTCCTTTATGTCATGAATCCTCCTTAAAAATGAATGACAAACCACACAAAATGTTGATGCCAAAATTAGTGAGGCCATCTTATCAGCTTAGCCCACTGCAAATCAAAATTCTCAAGCTTAGAAGACTCTATCAGTTTTAGCCTTGGATTACAGGCATGCATAACCAAGCTCAGATCATGCTTCAATTAAATTTCAAATTTTATTCAAGTACATTAAACAATCAGCTATGTCTTGAACATCTTTACTTACTCTTAATTGTAGAGGAAATATCTAATCATAACATACTCAGTGTTGTTATTTACTTTCTAATAGAGGTACAAATAATATAAATAGATAGATACAAAATTCATCATATAAAGAGTCACCATAGTATAATGGAAAACTCTCTACAAGTGGCTGACAGATTGTCATAGAAAACAGGGTTCAATATTTTCTCTGCTTGATCCCACATGGAAAAAGTAGAATCCAGGTGTGGAAGTTGAAGAGAGGCACATTTTGACTTGCATTAAATAATACTTCTAAAAATATAAACTTTGCATAGATAGAATGGACTGTCTCAGGAGATATACAGTTTCCTATCACAAGAGGTCTTCAAGTGAAGTCTGAATTACCACATTTAAGGGATAATATACAGGAGATTCTGTATCAGGTACGAATTGTTTTACAGTTAAAATTCCTCACAACAAAGTAAAGAAAATAAACATTTTTCTCTAACCACTATATCTGTTAATATAGAGTCAAATGGTACTTCCTAATTTGTTAATACAAAGCAAATTCTTATTATTAGGTAATCATTTATCAAGAAGTTTCTTTGGAGCAGACACTAGTCCCAGCATAGTTGCAAAAAGAAAACAAGCATTTATTAATTCCTTACTCTGTTCTAAACCCTGTGCCAAGTTCTTTAAAAATATCTTATTTGATTTTCACAATAAACTGTGGATGTATTTGCTATTGTTAACCCAATTTTACAGTTGAGTAAACTGAGGTAAAGGTGAAATAACTTTTCTAGCATCAAATGCCTAGGCAGTGTCTGATGTCATGTTTGAATTCTGGCTTTCCTTAGTCCAAGTCCAGGGGTATATCGATGGTGCCACATAGCTGTCTCTAAAAAAATAAAGAAAAAAGGAAAACTTCCCTAGATTGAACCTGGGGCTTGGATTTAGGTATACTTTAGTTCTAATTCATCCTCAAACACTTACTAGCTATGTGACACTAGACAAATCACTTAAACCCAATTACCTCTAGAAAAAGAAAAATAATTGTTGTTTCATGGTTTGCTATGGCCAAAGAATTAGTTGTTTAATGGGCAACCTGCTGGAAATACCCAGTAGCAGACTGAGTATATTTTCACAGTAAGTTCTCACTGAGCTAGTTGTAAGTTAACATGCAGTTTGCCAAAGGTCAAAACCTATACATTCCATGAAAAGTTAAAAGATCTAGGGGGTGGAACCAAGATGGCAGAGCAGAAAGACTCACATATGCTAGCTCCAAACCCACAGACCATGGATTTCCTCTAAAGACAACTCCCAACGAATTCTGGAACAGTGGAAGCCACACAGCAACACAGTGAAAGAGATTTCCATTCCAGAGAGCCCTGGAAAACTGATCTCAAAGGTCCATTGCGCACCAGACAGGAGCGAAACCCTACCCTGCTCTGCCCACTCAGCATGGAGAGGAGCAAGCAGATCTGAGCAGGCTTCAGAGACGGAAACTCCTGCAGCCTCGAAAGTGCCTCCACCCACAGACGCACAGGTCAGTGAGAGAGACATCTGGACGGGCTGAGAGGGGAGCGGGGTGTCTCTGTGGCTCGGGCCCCCTCGTCAGGCAGCAGTAGAGGCAGCTGGTGGCCAGAGGCTCCCAGAGCAAACAGGAGATCCAAAGCAGCTCCATTACAAAAGGTCTCTGCATAAACCCCCTGAGGGAACCGGCTTGGGAGGGAGCCCTGCCCCCACCAGAGAACCTGATTTAATCTCACCCAGAATGGCAGCCAGGCCCCAGGTGAAATCCCTGAGGCTGGGGACCAGCCTTTGAATCTCAGACCCCAAGCACTAGCTGGGCGGATATGGAGGCAAGGTTGGGTGGAGAGGAATGTCAGCAGTCAAGTAATTGGCTGGGAAAATGCCCAGAAAAGGGAAAAAAATAAGACCATAGAAGTTTGTTACCTTGGTGAACAAATGATTCCAACCTTCCTCTCTAAAGTGGAAGAAAACTGCTTACCATCAGGTAAAGACATGAGTCAAGGCCTCTGTATCCCAAACATCTGAAATAGATATCCTATGGGCTCAGGCCATGGAGGAGCTCAAAAAGGATTTTGAAAATCAAGTTAGACA
>JAQQSK010011967.1:0-12062 GCA_028658325.1 Potorous gilbertii
GTAAATGGTCAGTAAGGAAAACTCTTCATATGTCCCACAAGGATCTCTGGTAGATATCAAAATAATAAGCCAAGAGTTGAGGTAAGTTCATGATATTAATGAGGATCACTTGAAAAATTCTATACTGGTCATATCTGGCTCTTTTTACCAACTCAAGAATTACTTTCTTGGATACAAAGGTACTATGGATTTGAGAGATTCCTCAAAGAAAATTAAGACTTCTAAGTCCTTCAAAAATTTTATTTCATCAGTTTTCGCTATAATTCTAGAAAATACACAGAGGAAAGAGACTCCTGTTTTACTGATGGATCAAATCAAGGCACCAAAGGTTCGGTGATTTACCTCTGGTAACATCACATGTGATCTGGAAATCATGGACTCTCAAAATTGAAAGGGTTATTGGAGAAGTTCTGAGTCTACTTAGTCTAACCAGTTCCTGATTGAGATCTCTAAAACATCTCTGACAACAAATCTAGCCTTCACCTCAAGCCTCTCCATTGCCCCTTTCACTGTCATTATTAAGGAAGGTTTTCTTCCACCTAGATTTAGTTCACTGCTCTACCACTTGCAATCATCAGGCCCAGAACCAAACAAAACAAGCTTGACCCCTCTCTCACACAGAAAATACTTGAAGACAGCTGTCACGCCTCCTTTGAGAAGTCTCCTCTCTAAGATAAAACTTCTCTACTTGATCATGATCCTTATTGCTGGTGTTTACATAGCGTTGTGAGGTCTGAGAAGAACTATACAAATCCTGCTTCATTGGAACCTCAAAACAGTAGTAGTAGGTGCTATTATGCTCTTTATTTTACCGATGAGGAAACTGAGGTAGGCAAAGGTTAAATGACTTGACCAGGGCCACACAGCAAGGAAATGCTTGAGGTCAGATTTGAACTTAGGTCTTCCTGACTCCAGGTCCAGCGCTGTATCTGCTGTGCCACCTAGCTGCCATCGGATGGTTAACCTGATTGTCCTCCACTGGACATTTTCCAGCTTCTCAATGTCCTAAAAGTATGATGACCAGAAATTAATACAATACTGCGGAAGAGTGTATACAGTAGTAGTAGTAGCATCTTTCCTGTTCTGGACACTGTGTCTATGAATGTAGACTAAGAAGCATTAGCCATTTTAACTGCCTTCTACTCTGGTACGCTACCATGATGAATTGGGAAGACAGGTAAATGATATCAGAGAACTGTACCCTTGGAAAAGGAAAAGCGTTGGTCATTTGGCAAAAGTGAGGGATGATAACAGCCGACCAACATGGTAGCCAGGCCTCGTTATTTTCTGGTTCATTAGGTGACCCCTGATGGAAGATTGTGGGAAGACATAGCTAGGGACAAATGAAGAAAAGGTAAGGATGATGGGCAATCTGTCCCATCAGAGGGGAGATCCCAGATCCATCCAAATGATGGACTACAGTATCACCCTACAGACTCCTGCAGAGCTTACTTTATACAAAAAGCTCCTAATCTTTTTCCACAAAGACTGGGAATTATCTAATCTAAACCCATACTGAAATAAGATACAAGGGAAAGACACCTATTGTGCACTTGAACTTGGAACACAGTCCCTAGCTAGGAAATAATACTATTCTGTTGTCTAATCATGACACTGGAAAGCCTTGAGTTCTTTATATTCACATCCTATAAACAATTTACTCTGTGGCCTTGGGAAGACATCCCTCCTTACTGTGTCTCTGCATCCTTATCAGCATAATGAAGGCAAAGATGTCCTGGATCTTCCTCATGCACAGTCTTTGTTTATGTTCAAAGACAACTGACTTTGTAGTCTAGACACACCTTCCCCATTTCATAGTTGTGAAATTGATTTTTTGAGTATGGCTTTTACACTTATTCCTATTATGTTCCTTCTTCTTAGATCCAGCCCAACATTCTGGCCTGATTGCATCTTTTCAGAACCCTGTTTTGTTATTCAATATGTCAGGATATTTCCAAGCTTTTCTTACATCTTAAAATTTGATAGATGTAGTATCTATGATTAGTATTCAATTTCATCATTCAACTGAAACTGCCTCTCCAAAGTTACCAAATGATTTCTTAATTGGCAAATCTAAAGGTCTTTTCTCAATCCTCAGTCAAGTACACTGAAGGGTCACATTCCTCATTGTTATCTAGGAAATGCCTAGAGAGTTAAAGGGGACCCTATTGTTATGTGGGGTTACTCATAAAAGCTGACTAAAATCTATCAACTACCTACGGTGAAATGAATGTTAAATAGGACCATAAGATCACATGAGTGTGCAAAGAGCATAAGCCAAGTATGCTGGTCCGCCTAGGGAGGGCATTTTCATTGACTATACCTCAGGGTGTGTCAGTGTGTAAAGCTTATCCTCCCTACATAACTGTGATAAGATAATCAATTTGTTTAAAGATCTTTGAATAACCTGGAAAAGACCTTGACTATAATCTAGTTCAACCTCTTCTTTCTGTAGATGAGGAAAAGGACCTTCAGAGACAAGGTTCACATGCTCATGCTCCCGGAAGGAACAAGTGGAAGTAAGCTGAGCATCAAAAACTGACTCCCTATGTGACTGTTTTTAGGATCAAATTAGATAATACTTGTAAAGCACTTAGCATAGTGCCTGGTATATTATTAATCACCAGGAGTTTCATATATGCTTGTTCTTGCCTCCCTTTTCTCCCCATTTTTGTGTATGCCCCTGGCAAAACTCTCATGCATTGGACTGTGCTGGAAACTGCCTGAGGTCTTAAACTCCCTGATTGTGTCATCAGGTCAGCAACAGCTGAATCCTTGGCAGCACCCTCTGAACTCTTCCTGATTCTCCTGGAGGTCTGTCTGTCTGTGATGGTAGGTAGTCAGGTTATGAGTTAAGGACAGGGCAACTGACACAAAAGCTAGCAATACTTCCCTGACATTAGCATTACCACTATTCCATTTTCAGATTGTCCCCTTTGCTTTTACAGTCCTTGATGGTAGCTATTTATTATAAGGATCACTCTGGAGCTTATCAGTGCCATCCTCATAGTTCATATCATTACCTGGGGTAAGGATATCTTAAAAATGAGATGATTTTCTAAACATCTGTGAATAGTTTTAGACATAAAATCTCTGACTAAATGTTACTCTGGAGTGAACCATTTCATGGGGAAGATCCAAGATATCTTCATCTCCCTCATGCTGCTGAGGAAGCAGAGATCCAGTAAGAAGGGATGTCTTGCCCAAGGCCACAGGGTAAATTGGTGACAGGGTGTGAATTTAAAGAGCTCAAGACTTTCCAGTGTAATAATTAGACAACAGAATGGAATTGTTTCCCAGCTATGGACTGTGTTCCAAGTTCAAGAGCACAATAGGTATCTTTCCCTTGCATATTATTTCAGTATGGGTTTAGATGCTAATTGGATAATTCACAGTGTTTTGAAGAGGGTGTTATTTAATTTCACGGCCATCTTATCAGACAGTTTGAAAGTTCATTTTGTATCTACAAATTTATATCTATAAAACAACATGAGATTTACAAATGTATATTTAAGCAATGCCTTAATTATTAAAAAAAAGAAAAGAAAAGCATAAATGATCTAATTACATTCCATAAACATTTATTAGCTGCCTACAGTGTACAAAGTCCTGAGAGTACAAAGACAAAAATGAGAGTGTCCTAGCCTTCCCAGAGCTTGTATTCTACTAAGAAGCTGGGGGTGGCGGGGGAAGGTAGAACACAAGCCAGATACCAGGGGTTTTAACCTTTCATCTTCATGGCCTTCTTTGACAGTCAGGTGAAGCCTAGGGGACCCTTGTCAGAATCATGTTTTTAAATGCATAAAATGAAATCAAATTACAAAGGAAACTAATTATATTGAAATGGTTGCCAAAACATTTTTCAAAACAAGTTCACAGATCCCAAGTGAAGAATCTTTGCACATATATCAACTATATGTAGCATAAGGTAAACTGAGGCAGGTGAGAGCATGAACAACCTGGACAGCAAACAATAATATAACAATAAATACTTTAGCATTTAAATAGAGCTTTAAGATTTGCAAAGAACTTTGCAAATATAACTTCTTTATTCTCACAACAACCCTAGGAGGGAATGCACTATTATTATACACAGGGCCAGGCAGAGGTAAAGTGACTTGCTCAGGGTCACACAGCTCTCAGACTGGATCTTGAGTCCATGTCCAGCAATCTGAACTTTAACAAGAGACTGTTTGTTATTCCCTGCTGCATATATTAGTCCTTTACACCAGCATACCGTGGACACCAAAATAGTAGTGTATAGCATCCTGTCTCGTGTTTCCTTGCCTTCCATTCCTCAGCCTACCTGTCATGTCTGGGATGTTCGCCTTCCTTACTGCCACCTCCTGGATCCTCTGTCCCTTTTAAACCATGCCATCTCTAAATGGTCTTTCTTAATCCTTGCTGTCATTAACTCCAATCCCAGATCATTTTTATCTGTTCTTGGTAGGTATCCTGTATTTACTTAACTATGAAGCTATTATAAACCCCCTCCTCCAGGGCACTTGCCTTCACCCTCACAAAACATGAGCTCCTTGGAAGCTGGTACTATCTCACCTTTGTGTTTGTATTTTCAGTGCCAAGCATGGTACCTGGCACATGTGGTTGTTATTCAATCATGTCTGACTCTTCATTTGAGTGAGTGGCTTGCCATTTCCTTCTCTAGCTCATTTTGCAGATAAGGAAACTGAGGCAAACAGGGTTAAGTGACTTGCCTGGGTCACACCGCTAATAATTCAGATTTGAAGTCGGAACAGTAAGTCTTTCTGACTCTAGATCTGTCACTCTATCCACTGTGCTACCTATCTGCCCAACCTGGCACATAGTAGGTATTTAATAAATATTTTTGAAATATGGATTTCAAAAGACATGACATCATTTATGCCTGCATGTTTAAGACCTCAAGTCCCAAGTCAAGCAATGAATCTTTCATAATAGACTTGGTTTGAGAACTCAATCTGAAAAAAAGTCCTGTCCCTCTTTATCCTGACTCAATTCTCCTGCTCCTCAGGAACTCTCCATCGCTTCCTTCTTCCGTGGCCCATTTACTCTGGGTGTTTCCTGACAGGTCCTCCATTACTAAGTTGTCAATGGACAAACGAAGGGACGGCCACCCGCTGCTGAGAGAAACTGTCAGTAGTTCAGTGGGAGGAATATCAGACCTGGAGTCCCTAGAAAGACTAGTTGAAGTCCTACCTGTGGAAATCATGAGGCCAGAGTCCCTTGACCTCTCTGGACCTTAGTCTCTTGGTACAACAGATAAAATAATTCAAACACTCTGTACTTCATGAATTTCTTGTGAGGGCCAAATAAGATTTTATATATTTATATATAGATCTACAGATCTATATATCTATGTGTATGTATATACATATGTATATAAAGTGTTTCACACTATGTACCTTGCAATGCTATATAAATACCAGCAACTATTATCATACCTGGAGAGAAAGAGAAAAGAAACATCCTAAACAATTCCTCCATTTACCTGGCACAATGAAGAGAATTGTCTTGGTTTTTTTTGTCTATATATTTCATATATGCTTACGTGTACAAATTCTGTTATCCCTAGAGAATACAAGTCCCCTGAGAGCAGGAACAGCTCCATTTCTGTTTTGTATTTCCAGAACAATGCTTAGGACCTGATAGGTGCTTCTTGAATGCTTGTTGATTGGCCCTGGTCAAGAAGACCTGGGCTTGCATCCCACCTCAGACACTGGGTGTTTGACTACGGGCAAATCACTTAACCAAGCAATAAGCAAACATTGGTACAGTGACTACTAGCATGTGGTGGGGATACTGACAAAAATGAAATAGTCTTTGCCCTCAGGAAGCTTAACCTCTCTGAGTTTCAGTTTCTCCATCTGTAAAATGGGGATACCAATCGGCATTCACTGCACACAGTTGCTGTGAGACTCAAATGAGATACTGTATATAAAGCGCTTTGTAAACCTTGCAGCAGCCTTATGAATGAATTCAAGCTATTATCAATATAACTATTATTACTTCAAATTCTGTTTTCTTTTTTTTCTTCAAAGCTTTCATCTGAGTTCACCTCTGTTCCTTCAACTTTCCTGTACTTTCTTCCTGGAGCAAGCATTTGTTCTCCAACTAAATCTATTTTTATTCCTGATCTAATATCTGAATCAGCAGTTTTTAAATACTCAATATATCTTTAAACGCCAACAGACAACAAGTATAGCAGGTGTTTAATTGTGGTTTAAAGATGCATATTGTTCACATTTTACAATCACAATTAAAATCAAGCAATAACACCAAAGGCGTTCCGGTGTGCGGCAATAATACTTACCCATATAGTGAAATTGATCAGAATCCAGATATAATGGTGCCCATTGTAGTAACCCTGTGGTGACTGACTGCTATTCTGCTGTTAGCAAACAACCAAGAAATACTTTATTTTTTCAGAATTATCAATTTGTTTCTAGGGTATGAGAACAATGAAAACCTTAAGGGAGAAAGCAATAGTTAGCGAGGTATTAAAACAGTTATATAACTAATAAAAACACTAAATCAACTTAGATATGCAGCAGTGTGTCATTTCCATTTTAATAAAAAAGTACATTATTCTCTTCTCGAAATTACAAAATTTTATTTTTTTTTACTCTGTGCCAACATATTTGGAAAGTAAAAAAGTCATAAATCTACGGTTTCTGGAATTGTCATTTATGTGATTCTTTAGTCCTTAAAAAGGACAGAATAAAATAGGCATATTCATAAAATGATCTATTTGAAAAATTATTTGCACTCACTGCTCCATCTTCTTTTCTCTGGGAGGCTGGGAGAGGGTGCACAGGGACTTATAAATAAAACACATTTGATTTTCATAGCATCCTTGTATGTTCAGCATCCAGATCTCTGAATGTGCCTGCTTCAAAAGGCGGTTTGAAGAGACTCTTTATTGAGGGCGGATTTCAGCGTTCTGCTGTGCAGGCTGCATGGGGACAATGGTTTGGGCAGAGGGTCGAATCAATGTTCAATTAAATGCATGCATGGGCCAGAAAGGAATTGTTGGGAAGCCAGGCCAGAGGGCTGGATCTGGCTTTCACAATGGATAAGCCTGAGGTGGCCTGGAACTTGTGTTTTCAATCCCTGGCATAGCTAGTCTGCCCTGAGACCAAGAAATGGGCTGTATTAGTTTCACAGAACGAGCCAACTATGGGGGTTGTTGGTTAAAGGGTTGACATACTCTCTTGGTGGTTCTTACAAGAGCACCTCCTGAGAGTCAAATGCCCATGAGAAGAGTCATAGAACCTCAGACTACCAGTGTGACCTGGGGGAAGTCACTTTAACCTCTCTATGCTCCATAAAATGAATGGAGCATTGACCTCTAGGGTCTAAATCTATGATTCTCTCCTTCTAAGTCACCTAATCTCTCTCAGTCTCAGTTTTCTCAAATGAAAAATGAAATCTCTCTAACTCTGAGATCCTGTGGAAAGAGCAGGGAGAGCATATTGAAAACAATAAGATTGGACAAAATAAAATGAGACCAAGTGATGGAGAACCCTGAAAGCCAATATAGCAGAGGAACAAGGGAGCCATGGAAGGAGTTTGAGCAGGAGACTAACATCATAAACATAATGTTTAAGAAAGATTAGTCTGGTAGATGGTACAGTCTAGATGAAAGCAGAAAGAAACTAGAGATAAGATTAGTTAGAAAATGAGGTAATCTGAGAGTGAGGGGAGAAGTACCTGTAGTAATTTGCTTACAGTAGAAAATAGAATAAAAGAGTGGATCTGACAGGTTTTTTTTCACAAACCAACAAAACTTAAAGACCAGCTAGAGACAAGGAGCAAAGAGGGAGGGATGATTCAAAATTTACTCCACATTTTTTTTAATTCAATGACCAAGAATATGACAGCAACATTGAGCATCAGGGAGGAAGAAGTAATGAACTTGGTTTGGATAGTTGGAAATTTAAAAGTGGAGCTTTGATGGAAGGGAAAAATCTACTAAAAAACAGATTTGGAAATCATCAGCCAAGTGGTAAGGTGTGAAGCCATGAGAATAGGGGGACTCTCCAAGGCAACAGTCATGCAAAGAAAAACACCTTGAGGGGCCAATGATACCCTAAACACAGGCTATAGCTGAAGTTCAGCTGCTTTATCCCACCTTAATCCTTTCACCTCTGATCAATTCTCCACCCAGGCCCACTTACAAAGCAGACTCTAGCAGCTGTAGCCTGGCAGTGGGAACAATTAACCTTCTCTTCCTGGATATGCTAGAATTTTAAATCCTACTGTGTAGTTTTCATCTCTTTTCCTCCATCCCAAGCCAAAGGATCTTCCTCCAATGAACATCCTCATCACTCTTGGGCATGTCTGCTCAAACTCCCCTCAACTCTTAGAACATCCTTTTTCCCTCTTGGGCAAGTGGGTGGGAGGGGATAGTCTTAGCTTCCTGTGATTATTAATGCCTATTATCCACCCCCTTGTCAATAATGTTTCTATAACACCTTTGGTTTCAAAGTACCTTATTCACAGCAACCCTGTAAGGGAAGTAAAGTGAAAATTGTTATCTGCCATTTTATCAACTTTAAGAGAGCTGAAAGGGTTAAATGAACTATTCAAGAATTACAGGCAATTTGCATCAGAATTTGAACCCAGAGCTCTTGGTTCCAATTCAGGACAATTTCTATTATGTTATGCTGCCTTCTCAGTGACATGGAGGAAAGTCTAGAGTTGCAGGATTCTTCTTTCTTGAGTTCCATAGGACCAAAGTCTATCTCAGCATCATGGAGACCAAATTAATCACTTCAACAGTGGGAAAAAGTTGCTGAAGAAGGAGCCAGGAAAGCTGAGAGCACTCCACTGCCATTTGCTAGTTCTGTGACTTTCAGTAAGTCCCTTAATGTTTTTGAGTCCCAGTTTGCTCTTTGAGCTAGCTAGTGGATGAAGTGCTGGACTTGTATTCAAATCCTGCCCCAGACATTTTATAGCTATGTGACTCTGGGCAGGCTACTTCACTCCTCTCAAATTCTGTTTTCCCATCTGTAAAATAGAGATAATAAGGATATGCATCTCACAGGGTTGTCGTGAGAATGAAATGAGAGTATTTATCAAGCTCTTTGCAAACCTTAAATTGTGAAATAAATGCTAGTTATCTATAAAAGGGACGATAACAACTCTGCCACTCTCATCTGTTTACTGTGGGAATCAAGCAACAATATATGTGAAAGAATACAAAGCTTTATGATTACATGTGAAAACAGAGTATGGGGTCTGTGCCTATAGTCCCTGCTACCAGAGAAGCAACATTGGTGGATCGCTTGAGCTTGACAGTTCTAAGTTGTAGAAAAGCAAACCAGGTGTCTTCACTAAGTCTGGCATCAATATGGAGAGCCTTCAGGATTGGGTAGGGGAGGGCGAACCAAGTTGCCTAAAGGATCAGAACTGAAGTAGGTCAAAGCGTCCATACCAGTCAGTGGTAGAATTAGACCTATGAGTGGTCTAATGAGCCTTGGTGAGATAGCAAGACCTAATATTAAAAATAATTCTTTTAAACCAGCATTGAGTTCATTCCAGTCATTAAGATGCTTGGGCCTGTCTACGGAAATAGGAAGGTTTGTACCTGATTCTCAGTCATATAAAAATCTTGTATCAATAAGCCACCAGCTGAAATTCAAGTATTCTCTTGGCCTTTGTATGTTTTATGATATTCTTTTTTCTAGATATCTTGAGGAATGAAAGGGACATAAAAGCTCTGTTTAACATTTTTCTGGGGACTAGGGGTACATGTTGCAAATAATGAAATCACGTAAATTTAATATGAGGCATCATTTAAAGCAGTAGCCTCTGTCAATGAGATTGCTATGGAGGAGCATGCATCTCTAAAGAAAGTACTAAGCACCCATTAGCAATTTCTATGATAATCTCTGCTCTCCAGAAATGGCAAGGTCTCAAAACAAAGCAATATAAGGAACTGAATGAGTACAAAAGAAAAGGCATGTTACAGGAAAATAAAAATAAGATAGGATTCCCATTTGATTCTGGAATTTTGAAACACTACAGGGATTAAGGATATTTTCAAGATCCTAATGGCAAATGTAATTGGTCACTTCTGACATCAAAATTTTTTCAATTCATTTTTCAAATAGCTGCAATACAGTTATTAAGCCATCCGTGGTATGCTCTACAGAGGATCCAGCCAAAAAAAGAATGAAGGCAGAGAATGGGCAATGGGGGAGTAAACCAGAGCAAATTCCTAGAACTAAAAAAGAAACAAAAATCTTAAACAGTAATTAAAATAGCCAGGCTAAGAACAAGCCTGGATTTGAGTCACACCTAGTATAATGCACCCCACAGATATCCTTCATATACCTTTGCTGTGAATCTTGGTCCTTGTATGAATGAATAACTGAATCAACAAAGATTTATTAAGAACCCACTATGTGGCAGGTAGGAACATAGTACCACTACCATGCTAAGTTCTGGGGATACAAAAAGAAGCAAAAGATAGTCCTTGCCTTCAAAGAACTTTCAATCTAATGGAGTAGACAACAAACAATTATGTACAAACAAGCTATATACAAGATAAATAAAGGGGGCAGAGCCAAGATGGCAGGGGGTGGAGTCAAAATGGCAGAGTAGAAGGAGGACCTGTAGAAGCTCTCCCCCCATAGCCCATAAAATAATGTAAAAAAAATAACTCTAAACAAATTCTAGAGCAGCAGAAGCCACAAAATGACAGAGTGCAAGAGATTTCCAGCTCAAGACAGCCTGGAAGTCTGACAGGAAAGGTCTATCACACTGGGCTTGGGGCAGACCAGTCTTGGCCACGTGGTGCGGCTAGGACAGGACCTGAGCAGTCTTCAGGGCACCACCAGCAGCAGCTGTGGTTCCCAGATTACTCAACCTACAAATACCAAAAACAGCTTCAAAGGTCAGTGAGAAAGCTCTTTTACCTGAGTAAGAAGGGAGCAGCGTCCAGTCATAGGCCTGGGCCCTTGGCAGCAGAAGTCACTGCAGCACAGCATCCATTTTCAGCCCTTGGCCAAAAGGCTCTGGGGGAATCAAGTGACTGCTCTGAATTTTAACCCTGAGTGGCAGTCCTGGGGTGAGAAGGATTGCTGGCATGGTAGAGCTGGTGGAGGCTCTGGAGAGGGAATTATACTCACAGAGCCTGGGTGGAAAGGTTTGTGGCTGCTCCCAGACCAGAACACAGGCCAGGAGAGGAATAAACTCCTCTCCCTTGATTGTGTCACTTGGAGGAAGTGAGACCTTACAGGTTCCTAGAGTATACCCTCCTCTTCTCAAAGGACTCGAAAATCAAGTAACTGGCTGGGAAAATGTCCAAAAAAGGGCAAAAATAAGTCTATAGAAGGTTACTTTCTTGGTGAACAGGTATTTTCTTCCATCCGTTCAGATGAAGAACAATGCTTACTATCAAAGGAAGACATAAAAGTCAAAGTTTCTGCATCCCAAACATCCAAAAAAAATATGCAGTGGTCTCAGGCTATGGAAGAGCTCAGAAAGTATTTTGAAAACCAAGTAAGAGAGGTGGAGGAAAAATTGGGAAGAGAAATGAGAGCAATGCAAGAAAACCATGAAAAGCAAGTCAACAGCTTGCTAAAGGGGACCCCAAAAGATGATGAAGAAATTAACACCTTTAAAAATAGACTAACTCAAATGGCAAAAGAGGCCCAAAAAGCCAATGAGGAAAAGAACACTTTAAAGACCATAATTAACCAAAGGGAAAAAGAGGTTCAAAAGCTCATTGAAGAAAATAGTTCTTTAAAAACTAGAATGGAGCAGATGGAAGCTAATGACTTTATGAGAAACCAAGAAATTACAAAACAAAACCAAAAGAATGAAAAAATTAAAGACAATATGAAATATCTCATTGACTCAGGAGAGACAATTTAAAAATTAAGGGACTACCTAAAAGCCATGTTCAAAAACAGAGCCTAGACATCATCTTTCATGAAATTATCAAGGAAAACTGCCCTGACATTCTAGACCAAGAGGGCAAAATAAATATTGAAAGAATCCACTGATCACCTCCTGAAAGAGTTCCAAAAAGAAAAACTCCTAGGAATATTGTA
>JAQQSK010011968.1:0-12062 GCA_028658325.1 Potorous gilbertii
ATCACCACTACTACCACTACCACCATACTACTACTACTTCTTCTAGTACTACTACTACTTCTACTGCTACTCTACTACTACTATCACCACAACTACCACTACCACCATCACCACTACTACCACTACCACCATACTACTACTACTTCTTCTAGTATTACTACTATCACCACAACTACCACTACCACCATCACCACTACTACCACTACCACCATACTACTACTACTTCTTCTAGTACTACTACTATCACCACAACTACCACTACCACCATCACCACTACTACTTCTTCTAGTACTACTACTATCACCACTACTACCACTACCATCATACTACTACTACTTCTACTTCTACTCTACTACTACCACCACCACCACCACACCACTACTACTTCTTCTAGTACTGTTACTACCACCACCACCACCACCACTACTACTACTACTGCCACTTGGGATTTCCCTGTGGTGGGGAATCCCTGGTAAAGAAGCTCCCTGTATCTATGAAGACTGGCAATGATTCTTTTGCTTATAGTCTTAGAGAACTGCCTACGACAGACACTGAGAGGTCAAGGCATTAGCCCAAGGTCATATAGACAGTAGGTGTTTTAGGCAGTACTTGAAGCCAGGTCTTCTGACTCCACATCTGGTTCTTAGTTGTTCTCTTCCTGCTGTCTGGACATAGAAGTGGAAGCTCTTTCAAATTATAGTTTATGCCCAGAGGGCCTTAAGATTTGCAAAGCACTTTCCTCACAATGCTGGGTAGTGCCAACGTTACAATCACCATTTTACAGCTGAGGGAATTGGAACTCAGAAGATGAATTATCTGGACCATGAGCACATAGCTATTATGACTCTGAGGCAAGTTTTGAATTTGGAGTTTCCTGGCTCCAAGTCCAACAACTCTATTCCATAGACTACACAACCTCTCGAGTTATATTCCGTGGTCTGCTCTCTGTATTAATTACACTTTTTGTTTCTTTCCAAATTTAAAAATTTCCATGACTATGGAGTCAGGAATCCTGCCTCTAATAATCCCCAGGAAAACTTCTAAAGCTGAGTCACGGGTGACTTGCCAAGGGGAAGGGTGAGTGGAGAAAGGTAGTGGCTTGGAGTCAAGAAGACCTGAGTTCAAAATCTCTACCTCACTTACTAGCTATGTGACCCTGGGCAAGTCATTTAACCTTGGCCTGCCTATGTTTTTTCCTCTGCAAAATGAAAGAGCTGGATTAATTGACCTGTGAGGGTCCCTGTTAGTTCTAAATCTATGAATTTATGATTATGATGGTGCTTCAAGATTGACATACATTACTCATTTGAGTCTTCTTCACACAACAAGTAAATGAATCTCAAAATAAAAAAACTGGCTCTATATGAAGATTTGGGTAAGGATTATTACTATGGCCCTGACATTTCTCTATTTTCTTTTGTGTCTCTTTTCTGAAAGTTTGGAACCCAGAAAAACTATTAAGGGTTAAGTGGCTTCTTTGGTACCAGTTCCATGTTACTCCTTCTGTAAGCCTAACAACCTATGCTGATCATTAAGGGTCTTTGGGTCATAACATCAGACATCATGCTTTGGTGACTCTTACTCACCCAAAAATAGCATATCTGAGAGGCCCTGTGAGATTCAGATTTTGAAAACATCTTCCCTTTTTCCGGACTCTCACAATGATCTGGGACAGGAAGTTCCCAAATGCTGACAGAATCCCACTGTAGGCAGAGGACATGTAGTTAAAAGGATGCTACCTTGGTAGGGAGAAGAGAAGGGACATGATACATGTTCAAGTACCTGAAGGGCTATTACATAAAAGGAGAATGGAATCTGTTCCACCTAACCCCAATGGTGGAAATTGTCAGGGGAAGGAGAAAGGGAAGGGGCTGCAAATATAAGCTTGACATAAGAAAAAAAATTTCCAACCATTTTTCTAACTATATCCCAAAGAGTTACTTCCAATTGGAGGTCTTCAAGCAAACACCTCCCTAGTTCCTTCAACCAGTCTTCTTATAATTTTGATTCTTCTTCCTATCTTGATCACCTAGACTGATGTGCTCCAGATAACCAATGTCTTTTCTAAAATGTAGCACTCAGAGTCACTCCAGACCAAAGTCTGTTCAAGGGAAAGGACAATTCAACAGGTCACATTTCTCAGAACTGGAAAGCTTCTAAGAATTTTTGTATCCTTTCTCTAACACAGGATAAAACCAAAGCTTTCAACTCTGTCCCCTTAGCTCTGCCTCTCCACCCCTTTCCTCAGTTGATTGGATTTCACTAAATGCACAATCATGTCTTATGAGGAAGGTCCTCTAGAAACCAGGAAGGAAGATTTCAAATTAAACTGCAAATCCACCTACACGGGGGAAATGAAGTTTCCTTTCCGCACTGTAATTAGACAAGTCTGAGAAGTAGGTCGGGTCCAAATATAAGCAAGGTGACACGTATAAACTTCCCTGTCCCTAACACCCCCTGCCCTTCCCAAATCAGTAAAAAGGTAGACCAGAATGCTTGTCTGGCAACTGGAACAATTCAAACAAGTTCAATCAATAAGCATTTATTAAAAGTCTACCATCATATGCAAAGCACTGTGTTCCCTAATACTAGGGTTGGACAATTTCCCTACCCTCAAAGAACTTACATTCTACTGTGAGTGGAGAGAGGAGAACAATGTGTACACAGCAGAATATATCCAAAGTAAATCCTGTGCTATTTCAGAGGAATACTATCATCTGAGAGGATCCATGAAAGCCTTGGGCAGGGAAGAGCTCTGAATCTAAGCTTCAAAGAGAGAGTAAGAGACTCCCAGAGACAAAGGTGAGTAGAAATGGAAGGAATAGAGACCAAACTGTGCCTAGACACGTAAGTGAGAGCTGGAATGTCCTATACAGGGAATGAAAGTAGATTCCTTTGGGAGGAAGTTAGAATCCGTGAAGAGGAGTAATGGAAAATATGTCTAGAAAGGTAGGTTAGAACTAGATGGGGAAGGACTTTAAATGCTACCCTGAGGAATTTATATTTTATCCTAGAGACATAGAGAGCCATGGAGGCTTTTTGAACAATAAGGGTATTGTGATTGTTTCTTTTTCCATGAACAAACCTGTGATGTCTGTGATGGAGAAAACCCTCTCAGGAAAGCCCTTCTAGCAATGTGGATCCATTGTTTCCCAACTTGGTTTTGGAGAGCTGCCTGGACTACTGAGATATTAAATGACTTATTTGCCCAGGATCATATACCTCCAGTACATATCAGAAGTGAACCCTGGTCTTCCCCACTCTGTGACCACACTACCAGTCTACCCACTACACCTGGCTGTGGAGCAAGTCAGATGTATTCTGTAGAAATGTTAGAGACAAGGAGGCCTAGGTTGGGAGTCTATCACAACAGTCCAGGAGGGAGCTGATGAGCTGGTTGTGGGGTCAGTGGAGGACGGTGACAGATGCAAGGCATATTTTGGAGACAAAAGTGAGGAGACAACAGCTGGTCTGGCTACTGCACTGAAGAGAATGCCACTTGAGAGCTAGAGCTTAAACCAGAAAAGTGCTTTGGAAATTAGAGCCTTGTGTTGTGGGTGCAGAGAGAAGGCAGTCAGTACCGACATGCTTTGCAAAAAGGCTGCCACTAGAGGAAAAGTAGCCCAAAAGAAAGACCCTAGCCTGGTGCTGAATAGCTGAGAGAAAACGGGAACGAAGAGGGGAGGGGGCTTGAGGGCCAAGGGAAAGCCAGCAGTCACGCGGTTGTGCCTCGGCCGGGTCTCCGGTATCTCAACTTCCCCTACCTCCAGAATCAAAGAGGAGCCAAAGAGGGAGGGCAGGAGATGGGAAAAGAAACTTTCAGGTCCCTCCCCCGGAGCCCTCAATCTGCCTTAGCCAAGGGTCCCTGCAGCAACAAGTCTAATTTACAGCAACCCCCAGTGTGCCGCAGTCTACAAGTCTGACCCCTCCAGCTGCAGCTTCTTAGGGAGTCGGGCGCGGTGGGGGCGGGGGAGGTGGCATTCCAGGGATGTGGGCAGAGGGGCGGGGTCCGAAGGCGGAGCTTTGCTCTGACGCTCCGCCTACGACAGAAGGGGTTTCCTGGTCACTGGGAGGTAACCAGAGAAACCGCGGCGCGTGTGCCAACTTAATTGGCATGTTATAGAGAAAGGTTTCCCAATCTCTCCCTACAGCCCTCTCTTCCCACCCCTCTCCCCCCACCCCCTCCCCCCACCTCCCCTCCCCCAACCTCGGCCCCACCCCCTACCCCCCTTCCTGCCTAGCTCCTCTCCCCACCAAACAGGTGCAGATCAGTACCCTCGGCTCGGGTCACAGATCCAGGCCCCAAGCCCCCGGCCCCTTCCCCCGCGCCTGGTCCGCTTTCTCACCACGGCACCCGTTTCTCCAGCTCCATCCCCTAGATCCTACACTCCTGACCCCTTTTCCGATTTCTCTGACCCCCTCTCCTCTCCAATCTCGCTTTACCTAGGTCCCTCTCCGATTCCCTCTTCCACCCTTCCTCCCCTGATCCCCTTCCCTAGAGCCCCTCCTCCATGCCTGTTCCCCCGATCCCCTCCTCCATCCCCGCTCCCGTGGTCCCTCCCTCCATCCCCGCTCCCGTGGTCCCTCCCTCCATCCCCGTCCTCCGGATCTCTCTCTCCTGATCCTCCCCTCCATCCCAGTTCTTCCGAGCCCACTTTGCCGTCACCTTCCCCCATCCTCACTCTCCCGATCTCCTTCTCTCAGACCTCTCCTTCCTCCCCCATACTTTTGTCCCCTTTTCCACCCCCCCTTTGCCAGTCTTCCCCTCTCCCTCTCTTCTCTCGAGCCCTCTCCTCCAGCCCCCCTCTTCTTCTTCCCAACTCGGACACTTTTTCTGCAGTCTCCCCCGTCACCTCGGATTCCACTTGCACCTCCACACCTGTTTCCTCCCTGTTCGCCCAGTCCCCTCTCCCATGCTCACTGCCCCACTCCCTCTATCCCCTTTTCCATCACCATTCCAGGGATCCCTCCCCCGCAGGCTCCTCCTCTCTCCCCCGACCATCCCATTCCACCGCCTTTCTCTCCCACTCCACCCTCCCGTCTCAGCTCCTCCGATCACTCTCTCCCTCCTCCTTGCTCCATCCCAGCTCCCCTAACCCGTTCTCATGGTTCGCTTCTCCCTCCCCACTCTCGCAGTCCGTTCCCCCATCCCAGCTCCCCCTCTCAATTCCCTCCACCCCACCTCCCCTCCTCTCCCTCTCTTCTGACTCCCCAGCCCGTTCCCCTATTCCCCTTCCCAGATCTCCTCCTCCCTTCCCGCTCTCCCAACCTCCTCTCCCAACCCGATTCTCCTTCCCAGATACCTTCATCCAACACCAAGACCCCGGTCCTCTCCCCGACTCCCCTCCCTCTTGCCCACTCCTGCACTCCCTTTCGGCTTCCCCTTTGGCCAGTGCCTTTCCCCCTTGCCCGCTCGCTCGATCTCCTCCACCATTCCCGCTGGCTCAATCCCCGCCCCCATCCCCGCTCTCCAGCTCCAGTCCCCGGTCCTCGCTCTCCTGCTTCCTTTTCCCATCCTCGCTCTCCCCTAGCTCCTCCAACCTATATCCCCACTCCAGTACCTTTCCCGCGCTCCCACGTACCTCCCTCATTTCATTCCTCTCTCCTTATTCCTCCATCCTTCTTCCCTGCTCCCCTCCTTCATCCCCAATCTCTCAATCCCCTCCTCCATCATCCCTAATCTCCCGGTCCCTCTCCCCAGATCCCCAGATCTCTTCGCACTGATGTCCAGTCCCAGCCGTTTCTTTTAACACTTTCCTCTATTCCCCTTCCCCGATCTGTCTCCCGTTCTTTCTCCAGATTCCTTCTCTCCTGACTGACTCCCATCCCTTCACCTTGCACCACTGTCTCCAGAACCCTTTCCCCATCCCCTTCCTTGATTCCCCTCTTCCCAGCCTTCCTTCCCTAATTTGTTCTCTCTTAGTCCACTCCCCATCGTCCCCCAAATAACTGCCCTTTGTGGGTACCCTTTCTGACCCTTCTCAGATTTCTTCTCTCATTCTCCTTCCAAAATCTCTCACCCCTTATCCTTCCTCTTAGGTCTTCCCCGGTCCTTGTTCTCATCACTCTCCTCTGATCCCTTTCCCTAGGTCGTTCTCTGATCTGTTCTCCAGATCACTTTCCCCTGATCTCTTTCCCACAGATCACTCTCCTGATCTTTTCACCCAGATCACTCTTCTCTGGTCCTTTCCCCTAGATCACTGTCCCCTGATCTTCTCCCCAGATCACTCTCTCCTGATCTTTTCCCCAGATCACTCCTTCCCGATCTTTTTTCCAGATCATTATCTCCAGATCTTTCCCCAGATCGTTCTTTCCTGATCTTTTCACCAGATCAAAGTCCTCTGATCTCTTTTCCTAGATCGTTCCCTCGATTTTTCCCCAGATCACTCTTTCCCGATCTTTTTTCCAGATCATTTTCTCCTGATCTTGCCCCAGATCGTTTTTTCCTGATCTTTTCACCAGATCAAAGTCCTCTGATCTCTTTCCCTAGCTCGCTCTCCCCTGATCTTTTCTCCAGATCATTCTTCTCAGATCCTTTTCCCTAGAATACGCTGGCCTTTTTTTTCTCCTCTGATCCTTTTTCCTTGAATTCTCTCCTCTGACTCTTTCCCCTAGAACCCTTCCCTAGATTTCGCTCCCTGGATCCTTTCTTCCAATGGCTTTTCCCAAATCAGATCCCTTTTCCCTCCACCCTCCCCGCCGTGTGGTTCTTTCCAGATCCCTTTCCTCTGATCTTCCACCCTAAATAGCTCTTCCCAGATCCATTTCACCTGATTCCCCCTCCCTCATGGAGCTCCCCAGAGTCTTCTCCTCTGATCCCTTCCCTCTGATTTCCCCCGGCCCCCAGTAGCTCTTCCCAGATCTCTTTCCCCAGATCTCCCCCCACCCCCACCCCGGCTCTCCCCAAATTCCTGTCCCTAGATCCTTTTCCCCAATCGCGCCCCGGCCGGACCTAGTGGCAGCCTTGGTGAGCACCGGGTAGAGACGCAGCAACAGCAGATACTGCTCCAGCACCCGCTGGGGGAGCGGCCTGGGCCGGGCCCGGGCCACAGGACCGGCCTGCAACGTGGACACCACCGGAGCCATCGGCCGAAAGCCAGCACAGTCCCGAATCTGGGCGCGACCTCGGCTCGAGGGCAAAGGGAGGGGACAACCTCACATTTCTAGCCCTCGGGAAGCGCGCGGCGCGGCGCTGGGGGCACCGGGTACAGCCCGGCGCACGAAGCCCGGAGTTTTTCCCGGTTCCCTAAGCCTTTCCCTCCTCTCCCGGGCGGGCCGCGTAACCATTGGAGGACCGCGGGGCGGGGCGGCTCCTGCTCCTGATTGGGTGCTCTTCCAGAGGGGTGGGGGTGGGTGGAGCTGGGCTGCGCTCTCGCGAGATTTGGGGGCGGAACGCGCGAAATTTCTCCCGGGAACGGAGCGGCGCGGTGAGAGTGGCGGCGGCTGACGCGAGATGGTGTCCCGGGAGCGCGGGTGGAAGCGCGCCGAGCCCGGGGAGGAGGCCGAGAACAGTCGGTGAGACCTGCGACCCGCCGACCCCGAGGCCTCCGAGTCGCCTCTGTCCCCGACCCTCCCCTCCCCCTCCGGGCTTCCGAATGCCCAGAGCCCCGCCGGGGCCTCCCCTCCCCCAAGCCCTCCTGGAGCGCCCCCATCTCATTCGCAGGGGTCCCTCCCAGGGCCCTGAGGGCCGCTCTCCACCCCGGCCTTGCCGGCCTCCGAACTCTCCCTGGGCTGTCCGTGCTAAGTCCCGGGAGCCACCCCGCGCCGAGACCCTGGATCTCGGGGTCCCTCCGAGCCCGCCCGCCCCCTAGCCCCCTAGAATCCGCTGTGCCTTAGCGGCCATGCCCGCAGGTGACCGCGCTGACCACCCACCCCCTTCTCTGGAGACGGCGTTGCCTCAGGTTATTTCCCCGCCCCCCCGTGCCGCTGTCCCCCATCACCCCTTTATATGGTCTTTCCTTTGTGACTTCACTTGTTTCTTTATCATCAATATCTCCGTGTCAGCCATTCTCAGACTTCCTCTCCAGTATTTTTACTCTTCCATACTGACCTTCCCGTTGTCATGTCCACCTGCTTGCTAGACATTTCCCCCCGGGGGTCCGACTGACCACCGAGCACATCGTAGTCGTTATTCAGGCTACTGCCACCTCAGTTCTCCTAAATCCTCTTCTTTCTGGCTTTCAGCTTCACCCCTTGGCTGAAAGCTCTGTCTGAAGTTACTCAGGGTCTTTCAGTGTCTTTCCTGATCCCTTTCCACCTACCTGTTTCATTTGACTGTTGAATACTGGGAAAAGTCGTGAAGCCAATACTGACTGGGTCCACTACAAATTTATGTTAAGTAATTTCTGCCAACTAATCCTTTTACACCTCCCTAATTAACTCACACAGAGGTTCTTCCAAACCTTTTCATGATTTCCTTTCCCCCTCCCTTCTTAGCTGAAAACAGCCTCATAGTTTACTGGTTAAAAAAATGGAAGCCCTTTCCTCCTCACCTCATATCACCTAAATGCATTCTCCACTGTCTTGTGTGAGAAAAAGATGTTCATTCTTGCCAAGCCACACCCCTCTATTTCACAAGTGATGCCAGTCCACCTTTCTACTGAAAAATTTCCCCCTTTAATTATCCTCACTCTCCTTGCCTGTTGGTTGCTTTTTAACTGCTACAAACTTGCCCCTGACTTCTCCTTGCAAGATCTTCCTCTGAACTATCTCTTGCTTCTGTCCTTTCCAGTCCTGCTACTGGCACCTTATTCTCGACTCTCCACAATTGATATCAGCCTACAACTCAGAATCACAGGAATTCAGACTGAATCTATAGGACAATAGTTTGTCACACCAGTACTGTCTTCACGGTAGGAGTGGTAATGTTGATTTGATTATCAGTCCTTAAGCAGGAGGGAGAACAGGGACAAGCTATTGCTAGAGAGCAAATGGCAAGTTCCTCGTGGTCGAGGTGGGAGATGGTAGAGTTGTGGGATAATTGATGACAAAGGGGTGAGGGGTGTTTGAGGTAGTCCTTCCGCTCTCCCAGTCCTCATTTAGATTAATTCACCTGATAACCTTATGTAACCTTTTCCTTTCTCCTCTCCATGCCTTGACTGTAGGCTTAACTCTGAGGTCACCTTTTTCAGAAAGCTTTTTCTGAATTCTTCTCCACACATCCCTCCTAGTCAAAAAGTGATGTTTTCTTTAATCAGCTGCAGAAGTTTAGGGTAGGGGAGGCAAGACTAGATAGCAATTGATGTGGAAACTCAAGCTGTCTAAGACAGGACAGGACTGGACTGTTGTCTTCCAGCTGTCCTCCAAGCCAGCCCTCTTCAAACTTCTCTTTTATTGTTGAGACCACCACCATTGCTCCAGTCATCAAGTTTCACACCTTCCACATTGACCTGGACTCCTTACTCTTAACTCATCACTAATCAGTTGCTTTCTCTGCATAATCTCTTCTCTCTACTCACAGCCTAGACTACCCCAGTGCAGACTGTCATCATTTTTTACTTAGCTGTTGCAATAGCTTATAAATTGATCACCCTGCTTAAGTCTCTCCATCCTAGTTCAGCTTCCACGGTGGTTGTCTGATTTTTGTTTCAACTCCATACTCAGTAAATTCCCCTGTTAACTACAGGATCAATTATAAACTTCTTTGTTTGATGTTTAAGGCTCCCTTCATCTTTCTGGCCTTACTTATATTACTTCCCTCTGTACTCTTTACACATGACACATCATCTCCTGTCTCCATGCTTTTGCACCATCAGTTTCCTATGCCTGGAGTGCTTTATCTCTTCACTTTTGCCTCTTGAAATTCTTTCAGGACTTGGCTTAAGGGCCTCCTCTTGCTTAAGCTGTTCTCTTAGCTTGTGCCTTCCCCTTGTCTCTGTTGTATCTCTCTGCTAAATATATGTTTTGCATATTCCCATATATATTTTTGGCATGTTAGAATGTAAACTTGGTGGGAGCGACTGTTTTTCTTTTGTCTTTGTAGTTTAGCCCATTGTCCGCCACATAATTGCTGTGTAACGTGTATTTGCTTGCTTGGTTCAAGCAGGGCTGAATGACTATCTGTTAAGGATTTTATAGAAGGGATTGCTATATTGTTGGATAAATTGAGCCTGGATGGTCTCAGGTCCTCTCCAACTATGAGACTTTTTGTTCTTTATCTCTCAGATTTCTTGTAGCTTTTTATCTGAAGCTTTCTATTGCACTGATCTCACTTTACCTTATATTATTAACTTGTTTATATGTCTTAGTTACCATAGTATATTATAAACTCTTAGAGGATCACGTCTTTTTCTTACGCTTAATAAATGTTTGTTGATTTGAGGCTCTTGTTACCTTTTTCTTGGGCTTTTACTGTAGACTCTTAGTTACCTATCATCAGTCTCTTCCCTAATCCATCCAAGTCATCCTACCTAATGCCTCCATTTCCTAAGGCGCAGTTCTTCCATATGAAGTTCTTCCACATACTGTAATAATCCAGGTGTGAGGTGATTCAGGATGGTTCATCCTGGTTGAGGAGGGTACCAGTGGCATACTATTAGTCCAAGGGACATGACAGGAAAAATTAATAGTAATTGATGATTGATTAGTCACTAGTAATAAGGGATTCCACAACCAAAGTAAATGCTTCATATTATGCATCTTGTATCCAAGAAAATTTAATCACATAGAGCAGGATTATTGCTATGTCTGGATCTAGTGTGCTGATATCATCTTGAAATGCAGAGGATAGATTTTCCATTCTTTTACACAGGGATGATGGCTCTTCCTCCTCTTCACTCTCTGCCCTCAAGCGTTTGGAAAGGAGTCACTGGACAGACAAGATGGATGCAAGATTTGGTTTTGAAAGACTGCAGGAGCCTGAAGAGAAGACTGGCTGGCTAATCAACATGCACCCTGTACGCTGCTTGGTTTTCTCTTTTCATTACATCTTCTAGGCCAAGAGCATCTATTCTGCATGCTGTTGGGGGAGGTAGCATGCTGTAGTGGGAAGTGGAAAGAATGGTAACCTTGGGTTTGAAGAGACTCATCATCCATTGTCCCCAGGCAAGTGAAGGGGAAGTTTATGTAGCCTTTATCTTCCTAGTCCTGCCTAGGCTTGCTTACTATATGATCTTGATTTCTCTGGCACTCGGTTTTCTCATGAAATAGTGATAATAGTAACTGTAATTCTTATGATGAAGATCCAGTGAAATAATGTATTAAAAGTTAATGTTCAGTTGTGTCCGACTCTGAGAGCCTCTGGTCCATATTGCCCATGGGGTTAAGATATTGGAGTGGATTGTCATTTCCTTCTCTAGTGAATTAAGGCAACGAAGAATTAGGTGACTTGCCCAGGGTTACACGGCATCTGAGGCTGGATTTGAACTCAATGTTTCCTTACTCCAGGCCCAGGGCTCTATCTACAGAGCCACCTAAATGCCTTCATAAAAAGTTATTGTAAACCTAATGAGGTTATATAAATGTCAGCTATTATTGCTACCTAATATTACTTGTCCTGGTAACAGAAACAGGTAGTGGGAGGCTCTATTTTGTGGGGGCTATATATATGTGGGATCATTGAAAAGGTAGGCGTAATTGTTTCTGAATCTTTCCAAATTTTACTTTTAAAAAAGTATTGTGAAGGTTCAGAGAGTAATCTTTGTAGGAAAACAGCAGAAAGACTATATATGAAAATGAGATGTGAAAGAGAATGAGTCATGGGGCCATTGGGAGGGTGAGGGAAAACCCCTAGAGTCTAAGGCTGGAGGGTGTCTTAATGAGACTCTTATGAATAAGGCTGGTAGCTTATAATGACAGTGGGTCAAAGGAATTTATTTCTGGAATATATAAAATAACCTAAGGGTTGGAAAGGATAGCACTGATTAAAAGAGCTACTAATATTGTATAGATGGGGCTTTGATTTGTCAAGAGGACTTTGTTACTGAAGCAGACTACTGCCTTCTCTTTTTAGACTGAGATTTTAGATGAAGATAAGCGCTTGGTCAGTGCAGTGGATTACTATTTCATCCAAGATGATGGCAGCCGATTTAAGGTAAGTGGGTCTCTCCCATGAGTGATCTGAC
>JAQQSK010011969.1:0-12062 GCA_028658325.1 Potorous gilbertii
GAACAACATTTTGTGGGTAAAATACATTTTGCAAAACTTTGTACATATATATGTATGTGTCATCAATAGATTTGACATCATAAATCATGGCTGACAATAGTAACTCATCTAGGTTATGATCGGGGCTTCCCCATCTTCCAAGGTAAACTTGTAGTCAACTGCTATATATTTGGGTCACCTCCATATCACTTTGAGGCATTCGGATGTACTGTGAGATCCAGCTACATCTTATTCTGAGAATGCTTGTAGACAGAATCAGAAAAAAAGGATAATAACCCGACATAAAAATTGATTGACTAGTATTTTAATAGTGGCCTATTTTCATCTACAACTGCAAAGACCCTTCATATTTAGATTCAATCTCCTCTGTATCTAAAGAAGGGAATGACTGAAGTACTTAAAAAGATAAATTTGAGAAGAGTATTTGGACCTGCCTAAATCCAAATGAAAGAACTCTGGGATAGATGTGACTCTAGGTGGAGTAGAGTCCAAAGTGAATCAGGAAGACTGAAATTCAAGTACAACTTTAGACAGTTATACCAGCTATGTGATTCTGGATAAGTCACTTAAATCTCTGTCCGCCCTCAGTTTCCTCATCTGTCAAAGGGGGCAGTAGTAATGTCTACTTTTCAAATGAGATACTTTGTAAAGTGTTTAGCAAACATTGAAACGCTACATAAATTTTAGTCATTTTTATTGTAGCTGTTATTAATGATGATATTTAGGAATTTGTTTTCAAGATATCTCAAAGAGAAGACTTCAAAAGAATGGAAAAGATCATGGATGCTACTTTTACTACTGAGAAAAAAGGGCCGCCGAAGAATCAGTTATTACTAACTCGTATGTCTTCTTTCTCATTGGTATAAAATCTCTATGGGAATTTTCTATGTTTATATTAAAGGAATCCTTGATGACAACATAAGAAAAGAACAGGCAGGCTTTCATAGCCTATTTCCTATAGCAGACAGCATATTTATAGTCACACAACTGGTTGAAGTGTAAAAATGCAAGCCTGTTTTTAATGATTTTTAAAAAGTATTTAACTCAGTAGAACAACATATTGTTTTGAAAGTTTCCACAAATGTCCTCTATATATACAACAAAATTATATGATTATTTATGACATATATCTGCAAAGATAATCTGGTTCAGTGTTCTCCTGAGCATTGATATCAAATAAGGTAGACAACAAGGAAATGTATGTGTATCCAACATGTTTATAAGAATCATCAATGATATTCTATGTAGAGTCCAATCAAAGGAAAAATTACCTATTGGTATTAAAATTCTGTAATTGTTCATATTTGCAGACATTGTATTCATTGCATGAAGCCACAGAACACTACAAAGTATTCTCAGTGTAAATTACGTCAATGGGTGTATCGTTTTAACCTTTCACACTGAAAAAAAATTAAAAAGTATTATTTCCTAACCTGTGACATGATATGTGTGGAACAGCCCACTGAGTTAGTTCATTGATGTGTTTACATTGAGCAGGTATTGCAGATGAACTATGAGCTGAGCATAGAATTGAGTAGGACAAAATTGGCCTGGATTACCTTTGAGAAATTGTATAATGCTTTTAGGTAATCCTAAATTGTTTACTGCTTCTCTTCCTTCCCCAAGTCAAACTTTTAAAAATGTTAGTACTGTTATGGAGATGCTATGTAGCTACAAATCATAAGAAAATATAATGTTGGAAGAATACAAATTATGAGTAATCCGGGTCAATGGAACGGTCTCCATAATGATAATTAGACATAGCATAGGGACAGCTTGCATGCTAGATTGTTACCCTGAACACATTAAAAGAAAAGGTAGACTTACCGTTTTGTGTCTAGATTTTCTATGGAAAATTTATGGTAAGATAAGGACATGAATATTACAGGATGAGTAGGTACTGATAGCTTGTACTCTTTACAAAGAGTCAGAGTCAGTATTGACTTAAATATTTCTGCTAACAATCAAGAAAAATAGATTTTTAAATTAAAAGTGGTTCTTGATGGGCATAATGCTTTATTTTTGTTTGTTTGTTTCCTGTGAAATGAATAAAGCACAGTATAAATTATGTCCTATGGAGGAAGAATTCTGTCACAAGAGACCACTTCTGGATTAGATCTGTTCTGATCTATTCAGTCATTTAAGAAAAAGCTAGGAAAACTGAATTTTAGAGAAGAGGAAAAAACATGACATAATGGATGATCTGGAAATATGGATTTACCTGACTATGTTCTAGATAGTTGAAGTTGCCAATTCAGTGAAGTGTGATTGTACCACAACGTTAGAGAAATAAATAAAATAAGAAGAATGGAGAATGACAGGCATTATTCGCCTCAACTCTCTGTATCTAAGAATTCCCATACCATGCTTCCTCCCATTCAACCATTGACCAGGATACCAGGGTCTAGTCAATGTGGCATCTTGCTATCTACTGTCTGATGATTTCATTCTCCATGCTGGTTTCCACTTCTTTCTTCAATAATAATTAAATTAATATTTCTATGGAGAAAAACTCAATACTCTATTGCCCTATGACTCTACCCATAATCCTTATTACTGTTTAAACTACAACTCCCTTTTCCAGGCACCACTTCCCAATCAGCATCGTGTCTCCCTAGAATAATACAATGCCTTCACTTCAGATTAGTAAACTTGGGAATGAGTTAACTTTCTAAAATCTATTTGTTAAGTGATATCTTTGGGGACAGTATGATAAATGAAGTACTCCCTGTTGAGAAGTAATGAAAAATGAAATCACATGAGTGGAATAGCACCCTGAATATCAAAGTTAGTCATTTTGATCAATGGCAAACACATTTACAATGTGCACTATAATTAACTCCTGGCACCAAGGTTTGATAGGCATAAGTAGGATCATTTCAAATGGATATAGATCATACCTAGTCAAAATTGAGAAATTATTGAAGCTTGTCTCTGGCACTTCCAATATTCCCATTCTATGCCCTTTTGCTATACTCCTTGGCATACTCTCCTCCCCTTTGTCATATACCCAGAACTCATGTTTTCTTCTTTCTATCTCTGTCTCTGTCTTTTTCTCAACTTGCTTTCAGGAAAAGACCTAAAATTCATTCATATCACGATGTACCAGCTTGAAATATTAGCTCTCCCAAGGAGATTTGCACTTACTGGGAATGAAAGCCTTAGGCTAAAGACACCATCCAATGTGTAGAAGATATATTTTTGAGCTGATGCCTTTAAAATCATACCAGTGAGGCAACCACCTACTCAGCCTATGTATAAAGAAAACCTAAATTAGATACTTATATAATTAGTAGTAGCTGGAGTTCTTTTGAAAGTTAATTTCTTAAGGAAAAAAGAGCTTCTCAAACCCCACTTATAGAGCCCTCCATTTTCTTCTCTTTATATTCCCTAATGGAAAAGGATAACATTTACATAGTAGTCTTTTGAATTGTGTACATCCAATCAGAAAATCAAAATTCATTTGACACACTGACTGGTAGACCAATTAGAAAACCAGCAACTTAAAGAAACGCTAAACAGTGCCAAAGAGTCTGTAGAGCCAAATTCCTTAAAATAGAATAAACTTTTTCAAGAACCAGATCCTTAGGAACACCGTGGCAAATTCCATACAAGTGACTACTACAGTAAAACTCTTAGTTCTTTTCCTTCCCTTCTTTTCCCCCTTCTCTGTTCCTGTCTCCTCCTCTTCCCTTCCTTTCCCTTAATCAAGAGACTGTACTTCAAGAATGGTCAGGAAGAAAGGTGCTTTGAAAAAGAAAATGCAAATAATACAGAGAATGCATTTTATATCATCTATGGTTCCCCCAGCCCCAATGTGAGTATACATTTTTATGTTGTTGTTGGTCATAAATACATACAATGATAGAAATGAAAGCTTTACAGACAACTTCATCCAACCCCCTTCCTTTACAGACAAAGAAAATGAGGGTTTAAGTGATTTGCCTAAGGCAACTTGAATTCAAAATGCTTCATAAAAATTTTTGTCATTTTAGGGAAGAATTTTATATCAAACTCTTGCCTCTGACATTATGGATAATGTGATTTAGAGCTAGAGGAAACATCAACCATTGAGTTCAACCACTTTATTTTATATACAAATGAGGAAACTGAGGACCTGTGAGTCAGTGATTTGGTCACATTCATAGAGCTGGAAATTAAATCTTCTTATTTAAACCCATTTCTCTTTCCAGAACACCACAGCTTGCATTTAGGTTGCCACCTGAAAGCACTCTATGTATTTCTCCTATTTTTAGTCATGTGTCCATATCTTAGTGAGTCTGGCCCCATTTTGGCAGTCCATATTTAAATCTAGCAGCAGAAGGTAGCAACCCTTTTTAAATCTGCTGGGGCTGTTTCCATTTAAAACCTCTGTTAATATCTATTTATTTCTTAATGTGATATATAATGTTAACATGCGGGGGTTATTTTGACATTACTTCCCAAGTCTACCCTTCTAAGCAATACTGTTCCTGGGAAGATTTCCCAGTCCTTTCTTTTCAATGTATATTAATTACTTTCTGTTGCAATCTATAGGTTATGGTATTTAGTTCTTGTCTTTTTTATAATGCTCCATCGCTAAAGATGTTTCCTATTCATATAATGAGTTCTGTTTTAGATGTGTTGAATTTTAATGTCTCTGTTGTTCTTGTTCAGTTATTTTAGTCATGTCTGACTCTTTGTGACCCCATTTGGGTGTTTTTTTTTTGACAAAGATACTGGAGTGGTTTGTCATTTCCTTTTCCAGTTCATTCTACAGATGAGGAACTGAGGAAAACAGAGTTAAGTGAATTACCCAGGGTTACACAGTCAGTAAATGTCTGAGGCCAGATTTGAACTCATAAAGATGAGTTTTCCTGATTCTAAGCCCAGTAGTCTATGGTATCTAGGCGCCCAGGAAATGTCTCTAGGACATTCAGTTCACTAGGTAGTTGATGTGGTAGGACTGGAGCTCAAGGTAGATTAGGTACATAGATCTGTAAGTCACCTGCATAGAGACAGTACTTAAATTAATGGGAGCTGATGAGGTGACTGAGATTACATGAGGAAGAAAAGAAGACCTAGGACAGAACCTTGGCATATAGTTGTAGAGGGGGGAATGATACAGATGATGATCTAGCAAAGGTAACTGAAAAGGGATGGGTTAGATTGGTAGGAGGACAATCAAGAGGAAGCACTGCCATGAAAACTCAGAGGGGAGAGAGTATTTAGACAGAGAGGATGTCAAATAATGTCATGGTGCCAAGAAGTCAACAAGGATGAGAATTAAAAAAAGGCCACTTTTCTTAGCAAAGAAGATATCACTGGAAACTCTGGAGAGGGCCATTTTAGTTGAACTATGGGGGCAAAAGCCAGATTTTGGAGGCTTGAAAAGTGAGTGACAGGCAAAGAAGAGGCAGCAATGGGTACAAATAGCTTTTTTCTTTTGGAGGTATGGTAATATTCCACAAAATATTCTAAAGGGGTATTGATTATTTCTTATGAAAGGGTTTTCTCTTAAAGAAAATGTATGGATGAAGCAATTGGTCAACAAATCCTAGGGAATATTACCTTCTGTCTACAAAATATATACTGCAAGAATAACAAGGTACCTACTTCAATATTGATGATAAAGGGAATTTAGTATAAAGTCCTTGATCCTTCTGCTTAAAAACCCTAAAGGAAACGATACCTGGAAAGTCCTTTAAAGTAAGGTGTCTACTGATTTTACTGATAGCTAATTCTCAGAAACTAAACCAAGGAAATGGAAAATAATATTGTGAGAATTCTGATTTTTACTTATTTGAAACAAAAAAAAAATCGTGTTAACTCTAACCATCAAATGGATTTGTGATCTCATTGATATAGTTAGCGCCCTCCAATGGTGCAGATCATGTCACCCATTAATGCTCCGCTTGGGCACCTTTGTTCTAGAAGTCCTCCACAGGCTGCATTCTGATGACTTCTCCTAGAGCTTTCAATGTTTTATGCGTACCAAGGGAGTTTGAGGACTCTTCATTGCTTTTCCTTTGATTTTGCTATGTTACAGATCCATCTATTTATTTTTCCGGCCCTATGTTTCTCTAAGTCTTCACGTTGCTTCTCTCACACAATTCTCTATTGTAGTGTAGCCTGCTTGTACCTGTAATTTGTATCTCCCTTGTCCTTTGGATGATCTTCAATGTCAATTCTTTAGAGATTGATGGACAGTAATCGCTGAAGAATATTGGTGTTAAAAATGGACCTTTGAAGGAGATGGTAAATGTATATAAAGTGGCTATAAACAGATGTATTCTCCATCCCCATCTGCTTTGCACACTGCTTTACATACTAGGGGCGACATTATTTACTGTGATTCCATATGTATAGACATAATTTATGAAGAAACATAAATTAAAAATATTCTTTCTTCAAGATTGTAAGATTCATATTGTAATAAAAAGTTCCAAAAAATGACTATTGGGTCATGGTCATACAAATTTATAACACATGGAGTAGTTGAACATATCAAAAGATCTCTGATTTATCTCATCAGTGTGAACATGATTCCAACTCTGTCACACTTTAGCGGGTGATCATCTTGAATTGCTGAAGCTGAAGACATTTATCATCTGTTAGCCAACCTTCTGATATCTCTAAACTTATGAGGGCAAGTTCACTGATGATATATTCATGTGGTTCTTCACTATGCTTCCTGACTTTAAGTCTTCCTAATTTGGTAAACAGTATTAGAGATTTAGTGACCAAAGAAACAGTTAAGTGTTGTAGTGGATAGAACTCTGGACCTGGAGTAAGGAAGACCTGAGTTCAAATTCAACCTTAGATCCTTACTAGCTGCGTGACCCTGGACAAGTTCCTTAACCTTGTTTGCTTTGGTTTCCTCTTCTGTAAAATGAACTTGAGAAGGAAATGGTGAACCACTCAAGTTTCTTAGCCAAGAAAACCCCCAAAGGGGTCACAAAGAGTCAGATACGACTGGAGTATGACTCAATAACAGTAAGAAAAACTGACCAGTGTTTGCCAGGGTTTGTGCTCACCACTCTCATTTCCAGGCCACAATGAAGCATCAGAGTAAGACTTTCTTGAAGAAATACAGAGAATAGAATATTGGAATTGTTCTTAATTACATGTTTTATTCCCCTACCTCCACTGAAACAAATTTTATAATGCTTTATTATTTATCAAGAATTTTATGTAAAACTCTATCATCCACATGGAAACAGGAATACTACCCCCCTCAACTGTTTTTGAAGTATCAATTTTCTAAACAGAAGATGCCATTCTCTTGAATTGATGCCAACATCTCTAAAACAAAATTCAACAATGGGCCATTACTTTACTATCTCACAATTTACTGAAATATGTAGAGAATATAAGATTCCATTGTGCTTACAACTTACTGATTATAAAAACATTCCCTTTGGTAAAACAAAATGCTACTGTATAGGCTCTTTTATAACAAAATGATTCCCATGATATATATCAAGGTCAATAAGGGTTTTTTGAACTATGTAATGACATAGACCTATATAACTTGTAAACTTCTTTGGGCCTCAGATGGGTTAGACTAGAGAAAGACTAATGATGGTTGGTTGTTGTGGGTCATGTGACAAACAGGAGAGTACCCCGTGGTAACCCTACATTTTTTTGTAGGCTACCTGAAATCCTTTGGCTGGCCACAAGAGGCCTGCAGGGTGTGTGTTGTACAGGTCTGTAATAATAGAAATAACCCTCTTTGGTAATTCTCTGATAACTAACATCAGGTGAGGCTTAAGACGAGAAGATACTTACTTGCCAAAAGTATTCACCAAATTAATAATGGAGATCCAGTGTGGAATCCAGGTTAAGGTGTGATTTTGTGGGCATGGCGAGTTCCTCCAGATGCTGTTTGAGAATGACATTATTGATTGCATCAAACCCCTAGACATTTCAGATCCTCCTGGAAGAGATCTCTTCCAAGATCTTGGAAGGAGTTTGGCTTGTCCATCTACACACAAAATACCAAATGGGCCTGACTCATAGTGGATATTTTATAAATATTTATTGAATGGAATTGAATTAAAATAGATTTCAATGTATATCCGAATGTATACCCCATGCAGTTTGTCCAGTTTGTCCAAATGATATATACACATCCATCTATCTATACATATATACACATCCATCTATCTATACATACATACAAGCAACAAGATGGTCACTGAATTGCAAAGGAAGAATAAGCTGTATTGCTTTCAGGAAATCGAAAAGCATTTTTTTTCCAGATCCCAAATCTCCCATACCTCAGAGGTCCACCTTTTCAATACAGATGTTCTGTCAGTGGGGAATATGGCAGTAAGAACTGGGATGCCACCGTCTCTGAAGAGCTGGATGGACTATGAATTCCCATCACAAACTTAGGGTGGCTGTTTTATGATTACACTCAGAGGGGAAAGTAGTAGACTTGAATTCAGAAAAAATGGATTTGTAATAAGAGGAACTAGGTTATAATCTTGACTCTCTTAGATATTACCTTTGTGAATTTGAGTGAATACCTTCATCTCCATGGGTGTCAGTTCTTTTCATCCATTAAATGAAAGAGTCACAGTAAATGATCTCTAAGATTCCTCTGGATCTAAATACTATGATCCTATGACCTGGTTTCAAATTCCAGCTCATATACTAACTCTATGCCCATGTTGTTTAACCTTCCTGACTCTGTTTCCACATCTGCAAAATGGGGATGTTAATAATATCACTATACAACTCACAGGACTATTATAAAAAAAGGACTTTCTGTGGTATAAAGTGAAGATAAATATGAATGCTTATTATTGTAACAAAAATAGAGATATTGGAGGACATGTAAAACAACGGTTATTATATCAGAGGCCATCATACCACATCATGAGCTGTTGACTTAGCTAAACCTCTCTTATTTAGGTATCTCAAACTCAAATATGTCTCTTATGCTTCCATTTAGTCTTATGAGAATTGATGACTCAGCATGGGGCACTCAAAACAGAACTTACCGCATTGCAAATATGAGCATATATTATAATATATATGTACACACACACACACACACACACACACACACACACACACACCTTACACACATACACCAATGAACTGCACTTCATTCCTAAGTTACACTACTTTTGAATGTCTTTATAATTGAAGATTTCACTTTGCTTCACAATCCTTTTGGTGTTCTTTTCCTTTTTTTTTTTTACCACGAAATTGCAATGAATGACAATAAAATAAAACAACCTTTGGTAAAAGAGTCTAATGAAGCCACATCAAGTGTTGTGTTGGTACCAGTTATAAAAGCAAAAACCTTCATTCAGTTCCGTTGTGGATGATTTCCTTGACTTACCAGCTGCCATCTTGTTTAGAAGGGCAAATGCAATCATTTTCTATACTGTGTACACAAGCGACAGACAGTTTGTTTGTTTGGTTTTTTAACAAAGACAATACCAAAATAAATTAGGCCTCTATTTGGTTTAGGTAAGCAATCTTTTGAACCACAGCTGTATTGCTAACTGATGCATAATTGCCCTGCATTTATGAGGTACTTAGTTTATTCTCTTGCTTGCCACACAATAGGCCAGGCAAGTTAAAGAGCTCCAAGTTTCAAGGACTCGAGTTGTTGGGTGCCTGCCAGCACTGATCTGTTTAACAAACAAGCTGGAGGGTGCTTATTAGTAGGTTGTGGCTTGCAGACCATGAAGCCCCTGGGGCCAGATACACTGATCAAATAGTGAATCTATGTAGCAGTGAGGCCATTAGATGAAAAGGGAAACAGCACCACACTGCTAAATATGCTTCTCATAGGCTTTAATTATGCCACTGTAAATGACTTCTTTTGTAACTCTTTCTGTTGGTCCAGAAGACAGGCTATTAAAGATTAACATAGGAATGATTTTTTTCAAATTAAAACATAGACATTTCTGATGAGTTATAGCTATATTATTCATATTACAAAGATAAGCCTGGGGTAGGCTGGGAAATGTGAAGAGTCATGTTTCTAGAGGAGTAAGGCATATCTTTTCTCTAATCATTTTTCTTCAATAACAACAAAAACTGCTGGCCTTTTTAAATGTGTTTTTCCTTCTTTCCTAGATTTTATATGTATTAGTTGACTCAAAGGAGCCTAAAGCTAGAGCCTAAATATTAGCTAAAGTCTTATAAGGAAACAAAAATGAAGGAATTAGGTCTGTGATGTGGCTATCGTTGAAGAAGGACATACATGAAAGGACATATTCATGTCTCTCTCCTTTGTCTAGTTCATTTTCTTTCCTCTCAGCCTTAATATATTAAGCAATACTATTATGTAATATCCCATGTTGTTCATGTTATTATTTTACAATATAAGATTGCATGAAAAAAGTTGCATAATAATTATGCCTTAGTGAATTTTCCAGCATCAGTGACTTAAGTTAGTCCTGTCAGTCATTCTAGTCTCACTTCTGTTCCTAACTAGCTGTGTGATCTTGGAAAAGTCAAATCGCTACTACTGACCTTACTTTTTTGGTCTGTTAAATGAGGATTTTAGACATGATATTTAATTTTTTTTCTGGTTCTAAAATGGTACTCTTATGAGTCTCTCTCTCTCTCTTTCTCTGTCTCTGTCTCTGTCTGTCTCTCTCTGTCTCTGTCTCTGTGTCTGTCTCTCTCTCCCTCCCTCCCCCTTTCTCTCTTTCTCTCTCTACCCCCACACATCCTCTTGGTCATTGTCTTTACAGGGAAGCTGTTACTCCTACTCTCAGGGCTCTAGGGAACCCTAAGGGATAACACATAAACCCCCTGTATGTATGGTATGCTTCCTGGTATGCTGATATGCTTCCCCATTGATTATCTGTTGATGTCAGTCAGTCAGAAAATTAATTTTTATAAAAGAGTATTTGCTAAAGTGGCATAGCAGCAAAACATCCTCCCCAAAGTCTGTGACCAGTTCTGACAGGGCATGAGTAAGTTTCTTTAATCAGTCCAAATATACATCCTGATCATTGTCACTCAGTTTTATCCAATGGCTTTTAAGGATTTCTTGAACCTACTCTAAGTATCTTTGACTAATTTTCTTATTCAACAGAGGTGTTTTGACTTGGTTAAGACAGTTACTTTAAGTAGGGCAGAGTGATTTAGTAACTGATTGAGTAGATATATCTTGGATTTATTCACACCTCGTCTGATTGATTCAAACAGGAAGGTGAATTATTCCACAACCCTTATACAATATTGATTTGTTCGCTTTGCTTTCTGCTTAAAAATTACTACAATTGAATATAATTTTATAAAGTTGTTTGCTGGTGATAGGAAATGACACCCATACCTGGGGTAGGAAGAGAAGCAGAAGACTGGAAGGATATATATGCTTACAATCACAATGTGAGACCCTAAATATGATTAAAATTCAATGAATAGTTACCAAGAATATGACTAATGTAAAGTATGAGGCATTTTTTGTAAATGTTAACAGTTGACTTTTGCACAAACATTCCAATTCCAATTTTGAATAATTCTAGTAAAGGAACCAAGTAACCAAACTAAAAACAAATTTTTATTTCAGGTTTCGACAGATTCTTGGACCTAACTTCCGATTTGTAATATTTTTCGTGGTTAAAATGAATCTCAGTACTTAGGAAGAGAATATTTATATGGGAACAATATAACCCAAAACTATGTGGTTACCATGTCAACAGTAATTATGTCCAGTTGACAAAAGTTTTCAGCTTTTACCAAAGTTACCAAAACATTTAGCCAAAAGTGAACTTATTTTTACCATTAAACTTATTATATTTACCTATTAACCCAGACTTTGTCGAACTTGGGTCTGGAAAGCAAGATTAATCTATTCAACTTATAGAAAGAGATTTAATAACAGCTGAATTTTCTCCATATATTTGACCATAGAGCATTTGACTATCTGAATAAGGTTGCCTTTCATGGGAAGTTAGGTATTTTGAAAGGTGAGATTAGATTATTCCAGGCCATTATGTCATTCACACAAATTAGTTTCATCCCAATGATTCAGGGCTTAAAATCAATTAAAATGGATACATTGAGATATATTCCAGGCACAATTCATAGTCCCAGAATGT
>JAQQSK010011970.1:0-12061 GCA_028658325.1 Potorous gilbertii
CCTGCAACTTTGCTAAAGCCATTAATCTTCTCTATTTGAACCTTAATTATTCCCCAGGATTTTTAAGCAAAAATATACCATTTTCAGCAAAAAGAAATAGTTTTATTTCCTATTTATCTATTTCTATACATTTAATTTGTTTTTCTTGTCTTATTGTTATTACTAGTATTTCTAGAATGATATCAAACAATGGCAGGAAGAGCAGATATTCTTACTTTAGTCTTGGGATTTGGGAGAGCCTTTAGTGTTTTCCTTTGTATATAATGTTTTCTTTTCATTTTAGATAACTTTAAAAGACGATATCAAAACAGGTCCCTCTAAATCCTTCCTTGGGAGTTTGTTTAGTATGCTAAAGTAATATTGATGGATCTGTGAGTCTGTCCAGTCACTGTTGGAAGCAATTTGTAACTCTGCCTTTAAATTAACCCAGTGACAGAAATACTAGACCTATACCAAAAAATGACAAAAAAAAAAGAGAGAGAGAAAAACCTTTATGTCCAGAGGTATTTATCTTTTTGCAGTGGCAAAGAACTGGAAACTAAAGATATGCTCATTAATTGAAGAATGGCTGCACAAATGGACATATATGGTGATAGTTAAATACTACTGTCGTGCAAGAAATGATGAAAGAAACTATTTTGGAGAACCCTTACAGGACTTGTATGAATTAATGTAGAGTGAAATGAGTGAGATCATGAGAACTATGGGCTTTTCCAAACACAACACAGGAGATATGTTGAGAACAGTATATTTTGAACTGGATTGGGGGAAGTACAAGCAAAGGGGATGAATTAAATTAAATCAATAAATCAGTCATTTCATCGTACTTGTAGTAACTAAACAAATGTTCTGCACAAAAGGACTCAGATGGTCCATTTGACTCCCAACAGTCTCCAGTGAGGTAATCAGATTAAAATGTAATTGCTAAGTTTTAAAAACTTAAACCAAAAACCCAATAATGTTTTCCACATGCATCCTGCAGAAATAATTTCAATTTGAGTTTAATATCACTGCTCTAAATCATTAAACCTTTATCGAGTGAGAAGACCTCTATCAAACCTAGGTAAAGTCCTCAATCAATTTGTATGAAATTCAAAAGGTCATCCTATGGTGGGTGGTCTGGAGGGAAAAGGGGTAAAGAATGTTTCATTCTCCTCTCCTCTTTCTGGTCGTTGCTGGAAGCAGCTTCCACAACTTAGCTGACCCAATCATGGTTCATAAACTATCATGTTATTTTATCAAATCACTACAATGCATGACAAAGTCTCCTCAACAAAACTCCAATTTCCTTTCTGCATGTTATTTCTCCTTGTTCATGTACCACGATTTATTTACCCATTCCCCACTAGGTGGGAATCTACTTTTTCCCCCAAATTCTTAGCTTTAAAAAATTCCTTCTATAAATGGTTTGGAGTATATTCCTTCATTTGCCCCATCCCTTTCCCCAGTAGGTTGCCAAGTCGTGCCAATTCTCCTTCCACAAACACATCCCTCATCAGTCCTCTTTCTCTCTACTCCCAGGCACCACCTCAGATCAGGTTCTTTTACATTCTCAAGTGAACTATCATAACATCCTCCTATTTGTGCTCTCATTTTTGTGCTCTTACTTTGTCTCTCCAGTCTCCATGCCAGCCATCAAAAGAACCTTTCTTTTTTTTTTCAAGAAGGCAGAAGAAAAACAAATATTTTTTTGAACTCAGATGTTTTTATTTTTATTTATTTATTTGTTTTAAGTTTTCAACATTCATTTCTACAAAATTTTGAGTTCCAAGTTTTCTCCCCATCTCTCCCCTCCTCCCACCCCAAAACACAGTGCATTATGATTATCCCTTCCACCACTCTGCCCTCCCTTCTAACACTCCCCCCTTCCCTTATCTCCTTCTTCTCTCTTTTCCTGTAGGGCAAGGTAAGTTTCTATGCCCCATTATCTGTACTTCTTATTTCCCAGTTGTATGCAAAAATAATTTTCAACATTTGTTCTAAAACTTTGAATTCCAACATCTCTTCCTTCCTCCCTCCCCACCCATCCCCATTGAGAAGGAAAGCAATTCAAATAGGCTATATATGTGTAGTTTTGCAAATGACTTCCATAATAGTCATGCTATGTAAGATTAACTGTATTTCCCTCCATCCTATCCTGTCGCCCATTCCCTCTATTCTTTCTTTTGACCTTGTCCCTCCCCAAGACTGTTTATTTCTACTTACTCCCTCCTCCCATTTGAGCACTCTTCCATCATCTCCCCCAGCTTGCTTATCCCCTTCTCTTCTACTTTCCTGTAGTGTAAGATAGATTTTCATACCGAATTCATGGACCATGTTATTCCTTCCTTGAGCCATATGTGATGAGAGTAAGCTTCACTTTTTCTCTCTCACCTCCCCCTTTTCCCCTCCATTGAAAAAACCTTTTCTTGCCTCTTCTATGAAAGATAATTTGCCCCATTCCATTTCTCCCTTTCACCTCCCAATATATTCCTCTTTCACACCTTACTTTTATTTTTTTAGATATCATCCCTCTTATTCAACTCACCCTGTGCTGTGTGTGTGTGTGTGTGTGTGTGTATACACACACACACACACACACACACACACAGAGACAGCGAGCGAGAGAGAGAGAGAGAGAGAGAGAGAGAGAGAGATTGATATAGATACATAGACATATGTGTGTTGTGTGTATGATCCCTCCAACTATCCAGATACTTAGAAAATCTTCAAGAGTTACAAATATTATCTTTCCATGTAGGAATGTAAACAGTTCAAATTCGGTAGGTCCCTTGTGATTTCTCTTTCCTGCTTGTCTTTTCATGCTTCTCTTGATTCTTGTATTCGAAAGTCAAATTTTCTTTTCAGTTCTGGTCTTTTCATCCAGAATGCTTCAAAGTCCTTTATTTCATTGAATGACCATTTTCTCCCCTGAAGTATTATACTCAGTTTTGCTGGGTAGGTGATTCTTGATTTTAATCCTAGTTCCTTTGACTTCTGGAATATCATATTCTAAGGCCTTAATGTAGAAGTTGCTAGATCTTGTGAAATCCTCATTGTATTTCCACAATACTCGAATTGTTCCTTTCTGGCTGCTTGCAATATTTCTCCTTGACCTGGTAGACTGAAATATGGCTACAATATTCCCAGGAGTTTTTCTTTTTGGATCTCTGTCAGGAGGTGACTGGTGGATTCTTTCAATATTTATTTTACCCTCTGGTTCTAGAACATCAGGACAGTTTTTCTTGACAATTTCATGAAAGATGATGTCTAGGCACTTTTGTTGATCATGACTTTCAGGCAGTCCCATAATTTTCAAATTGTCTCCCCTGGATCTATTTTCCAGGTCAGCTGTTTTTCTGCATCTGATGTGACGCACCTTTCCTGTTGGCCTTCCAGGTCACTCTGGGCTGGAAATCTCCTCCACTCCACCGTTCTGTAGCTTCTCCTGCTCTAGAAGTTTTTGAGAATCATTCTTTATAGGTATTTTACGGAAGGATTGTGTTCGTCCTTCATTGCCAAAGAAGATCACGCCATCAGAGAAATGATGACATGACTTGTACTTGACTTTGTTTTGAGTGGGGGGGGGGGGGCTGTGCAAGTCACCATCCTCACTTCTCCTCCCCAAAAGAATCTTTCTCAGGCACAGGTTTTACCATATTATATCTTAACTCCAAAACTTTCTATAGTCCTTGTGGCCTCCAGAATGAAGTATAAACTTTTCCAGAATTAGTTCACTTTATTTCCCTCCATTCAAGCTATGTTCAATGCAGACTGATCCAGGTGTTTTGGTTTTCTGAACTCAGAGTTTCATCCATTGCTTTCATGTCTTCGACTAGGCCAATTCATAAGCCAGAAAATCATTCTGATCATATAGCAGTGCAGCAGAACTTATCTTCTCTTTATGTTTTTATTTTCATTTTTTCTCTTAGTTTCAATTGTTGCATAAATATGGTAGAAGTTCATGGGTTTCCCAAGGGCTTCTCTGAATCTTTTGATAGTGACATCAATCTCTTTTGAAGGACTTATGGACAGTCATTGACTGACAAAGGCATTGACTTTTTGGATGGTCGGAATGAGCCATTAACGTGAAGGTAGGGTAGTAGTGGAATGGAAATGAAGATGTTGGATTGACTACTTTTATAAATGGTCAATTTTTTAATATTTTCACTTTTTTATGACTTTGTAACATTATCAAGAGGTGGTAGTAGATGAGAGTTATCTCTGAATCAGAAAGACCTGGTTTCAAGCCTTGACTTGGAAAGGTGTTGGAAGGTTACATAACCTCTTACTAACTAAGCTAAAATCTCTAATATTGTAACTTAGATGAGAGAAGAGCAGAAGAGCAAATATAATAAGGCTTCTTTGTTGTTGGGTCATTTTAGTCATCTGACTCTCCATGGCCCCATTTGGGGTTTTCTATATAAAGATACTAGAGTGTTTTTCCATTTTCTTCTCCAGCCCATTTTACAGATGAGGAAACTGAAGTAAACATGATGAAGCTACTTGCTCAGGGTCACACACCAATAAGTGTCTGAGGCCAAATTTGAATTCGGGTACTTCTGACTTCAGGTCTGGCACTCTATCCACCACACCACCTAGCTACAGCTGGGCTTCTGTACCCTTCCTCATATCAACAGAGGATGGAGTTGTAATTTTAAACCCATTTACTGGTGCAGGAAAGTTGCTCCTAGGTCCATTATTCAGTTAGTTTATTGTTGTTCTATTCACTGATTTCTGATCAGTGACCTTTATCTCCCCTAAGAGTTCCTGTGCTTTAAGAATTCCAATTAAATCTTTCCATCATTACTGCAGCTTTGGAATTACAAACTAGGTGAAAATTTCACGCAATTTGTTGGGTTTCAGCCCAGTTTTTAACTTAGTGGTGGAGTGAAGTATGATTGTTGATCACTCTGTACTCTCACAGGTCAACTGTAATAGCCATTCAACAAACACTAGTAGAATCAGTATCTCCTCATTTTTAGGGATGAATAAAACCCAGTCCTGTGCACCTGCAAATTACATTTAAGCAATAGACTTTGTTACCAGCCTTTGGTGATGAATCCAGGTAGTGGTTCAAGTAATAATCTAGTATTCTGGAAAATGGAGTAGAATAACTTTGTAGATCTCATTATTTCCCTTGTACTTAGTCTCATTTTATATTCTATCCAAGATTTGGTGGTCCAAATGTCTAAATATCCAATTTTCTTCTAAATCCATTGCATTCTGATCCTATTCCCCTCACAATCCCCCTTTACCTTTGTCTCCCTTACTTTGCTAATGTGATCCACCATCTCCCTGCATTTTGTTTCATGTGATTTCCATTTAGTATGAGCTGAGATATAGCCAACCTTCACCTGCACATTTGCATAAGCTATGTCTTCCCATAACTTCTTGCCCCACACCACACTGCTATTCACTGTCCAGTTGTTATTCCTTCACTTACCAAGGTTTTCCCTAGAGGCCCTAGTGACAAACAACCATGTTTGTCTTTTTTGGCCTGATTTTTCATTCCCTTTTTAGACCATTTGGTCACTGATGGACAGACTGGGGGTGATGATAACCACTTCATGCTCTGAAGCATGAGAATAGTACCCCCATCAGTGAATCATGTGTTGATTTTGTCTGTCAGCTCTTTCTAAATAGGGGACTACTCAGCAATACTCTGGTGATGTCCCTTTCCGGAAATTTAGTTGACATATCAATATTATAGGCAGCTATCTCTTCATATGGTTGACTCTTTTCTTTTTCCCCAACACTGGTGCTGTCAGTTATTGTAACTATCATTTCCACTTAAGCACTTACGGCATGGTGTTTGTTCCAACATGTTTCTTGGGGGAGTTTTGCTCATGATAGTATAGGTATAGACAGTATGCATAGTGTCAGTGATGTACCATGGACCAAGCCTTTGGTTTCAGGAGTGGTGTGATATATTTACAGGGCTATCTTTTCAATAATAGTATATCTAATCTATGAACCAGTCACTTTTTAGTCCACAGACGTACTAGCATGTAAACTTTCTCTTTCTCCTCCTTTAGCCTGGTCCACAGGGATTAATTCACGAAATCTTCTTCGTAGATAATTTATAGCCTAAAGTAGGGATCTGAGGAACTTGGATTTAAAGGCATACATAGTATGTTACACAGCGACCTTGTGATTCATCCTTTGTTTTCAAAGAGGGCTAATGACTTTACGATGTTGGGGTTAGGTCTTTAATTGTGTGTGAATTGGATTTAAGTGAGGCAGAAATATGCAAAGTCATCAGCCACACTATGTCTTCCAAAGACACCAAACTCCAGTGTCAAAATAAAAGTCAAGATGATTGGTGATGGCCCGGGATATAGTGGATGACCTTGGCATCTTTGATGTCTGGCCAAGCTCTAGGCACTCCACAATGCCTGTTTCAGTCACCTTCATGGCCATTTCTCATCTGTGCATTCTACCAGGTCTTCACATGCTTGGGGGAGATATCCCTCTTACTCACTGACAGGTGTGAGGACTATCTGGTTACCCACAATCTAGTTTGGCAGGTCTGCTGAGATGATTTTACCAGGGTGTGACCACTGTGCATATTAAAGCTTCTTGGAGGCACAGGCGAGAGTTAGGTGACAGGTGAACACCAAAGGTGGATGAGGAGCCCTGAAAAGGGCTCTGCAAGCTCTCACACCTAGTGCACCCTGACCACCCCATGTATCATACATACATATTAAAAGAATGAGAAACATTTAGGCAAAAGAAGGAAAAATGAGAGCTGTAACTTACATAAACCATTTCTCTTTTAGGCTTTATGTGTTAATATGCTTAATGGTCAGTCCTCAATTATTTTTTCAAACCTTAAGAACAGAATACCAATTACTCAAAGCTTATGATTAAATAGCTAACATTTGCATAGTACTTATGTGCTAAATACTTTACAATTGTAATCTGATTTGATCCTCACTTATTCTGGGACTTAGATACTATTATTAACCCCATTTCACAGATGAGGAAACTGAGGCATGTAGTGTTTAAAGTCACACAATAAGCATCTGAAGCTGGATTTGAACTCTGCTCTCCCAGATATACTAGCTCAAATACTAATGTCAATATGTTAGACTTTCATTTATGATAAGTTATATCTCATTCAATAGAGCATACTCTAAACACTACTTATTTGGAATCACAATGTTAGAGTTTGGAAAGGCTTTATAGGTCATCTAGTTACAAATGAGTAAAATGAAAGTCAGAGACATGACTTGGCCATGAATCACAAAACTAATGGCAGACTGAAGACTTAAACCTAAGTCTTCAAAATGCCAATCTGATATTCCTTCTACTATACCATGAGCCTTTTCCTATAAATACAATAACATCTTTGGTCTTCAGTTTTCTTGTTTATAAAAGAAATGGGTTGGATTAGATTATTTCATAAGTCCTGTCTACCTATATGATTCTATAAATTGTGTTAAACAATAAACCTCTTTTAGCAAATGTGCCTAGTAACCCACTTAGTGAAGATGCTCTCCTTTTGATAAGGTACTTATTTATTTACTAAGAATTATTTTATTTTTTGCAAATATTTTCCAAATGTAGGGGTGGAGTGGGGAGGGAGAGAGGGACAAAAGAAGGCAAAATACTTTCTGGCAGTTGACAATCAGACTATTTGGGCCTATAGATTAATATGAACTTGATCAGATAATAAAAGAGAAATCTGTGTGGTTAATAAGCTAAGTACTTTAGTTCCTCTGTGCTCCAAAAACACCTACCCCATCTCAAACCAAAACGGACATATTTTTGAAAATGTGCATGTCAAATCTGTTAAGCATGCTTCATAATGCTTTCAAATATGGGAAAGTTTCAAAATTTGTGGTTCTGAGCAGTGGTTCAAACTCCTCCAAATAGAAATGGATTTCTGTGAGTCCATCCTGACTTAGAGAATCACAAGTTATCACCATCCGTGTTGTATTATTATGTCCTTAAACATTTTTCAATTACATCTTAATCTGCCTTGGGCTATGCTGGGGAGTTTTGCATCTGATACCTCTATATTTGAGTATTTAAAGTGCTCTGATAATTCAATGGATAAGGGAGAAGTTTAGAGAAAAACAAGGGCAAAAATCCTGACACATTCTCTATTGGAAAAAAATACTTTAGGGTTTCTCTAGTTGAAAGAAGTTCTCAGATTTATCCCCTATGATATAACAACATTTACCCTCCTGTACATTATGGTTTTGGAAGCAAGAAAACATTAGTTTTTGTATATTCTCCATTCCTCTTCCCACTGTTTGCAAATATAGTGCATACCTAACACCGTATATTTTCTGTACACTGCAGCAACAACCTTGCAAGAAGATTAGGTAATTTTGAGGCATAGTAGTAAAAATTCATCTATTTATCATTATTAAGGAATAATCCAATAGATCTGTAATTTCCTTGATGTGGTTACTTCCTCCAAAGAAACATTGTAAACCATCCACATCTGCCCATTTTGTAATTGGTGTTTACATCCTATCATAAATCCATCATACAGAGTCAACGCAATGTGCTGGAGAGATTCCTTGAATTCTTTTAATATTGTGTGGATACCAATGGAGCATGTGGTCTGTGTCTTGAATATCCTTCATTCTGGCTGAGGTGTAAGATGTGTTCAAGGAGGACTAGTACCTGTGGTGAGATGGATGCTTAGCCATTTTCAGGACTGCTTTCCACCTTGGTGTCCACCTGTTCCACCCAACTCTCACCTGTGGCTCCAAAAAGGTATGGCATGTGCCATGGCCACACCCCGGTAAACCATTTTGGCAGATGGCCTAAATCAGACTGAGGGTAACCAAGAGGTCTCAAACCCATTGGTGAGTTAAGGGGTGTCTACCCCAAGCATGTGAAGACTTCTTCTGGTGGACTGGGCAGATGAAAACAATTTGTTCCAAGTTCCATGAAAACAACTGAAGCAGATGATATGGAGAGCTTAGAACTTAGTTACACGTTGAAGATTCCAAGATCATCCACTGCATCCTGAGACATCACCAGTCATCTTGACTTTGTCCTGCCACTGAACTATGATGACTCTGGAGGACAGAATAAGGCTGATGACTTTGTACAACTCTGCCTCACTTAAATTCAATCTATGCACGAATCAAAAGACATCACTCATACCATTTTTCTGTTATGCCTATCTCAAAGTTCTGTGCCAACAAGCAAGTGATGAAGTCAGCCACCATCACACCATCCATACGTGGAACTATCGGTTACAGTAAATGGAGAAGTTTTGAATGCTTTAAATAAGTTCATTTACCTTGATAGTGTATTTTCCAGGGATGTACACTGAGGTTGACTTGCACATTGTCAGAGCTAGCTCAGTGTTTGAGAGGCTCCAAAGAAAAAGTATGGGAGAGAAGAGGTACTGGGTTGACTACCAACCTGAAGGTTTACAGAGTCATTGTGTTGACATCATTGTTGTATGCCTGTGAATCAGGGACAGTCTGCCAGTGCCATACTAGGAAACTGAATCGCTTCTATTTAAACTGTCTTAGGAAGATTCTGAAGATCATCTGGAAGGACAAGGTAGGTGACACTGAGGTTTTTACTTGAATTAAATTGCCAACCATTCAAACTATGCTTCAGAGAGTACAACTCTGATGGGCTGGCCACACTGTTTGAATGCAAAATATACGTTTGCCAAAAAGATAATTTTTATGGAATACTCACATGGGGCAGGCAATCACATGGTGGTCAGAAGAAGTGATACAAGGACACTCTCAAGGTTTCCCTCAAGAACTTTGGATTTAATTGTGTGACATGGGAGACACTGGCACAGGAACGCTCAGCATGATGTGCCCACATCAGAAAATGTGCTGTGCTCTATGAGCAAAGCAAAATTGAAACTTCTCAAAAAAATGTAGGATGTGCAAATCTAGCATATCCAACCCAAATGTTTACCTGGACTGTCTGTGTCCAGTCTGTGATAGAGCATTCCAAGCTTGTATTGGTCTGGTCAGCCACAGTCAGACAAATTGAAACTTGACTTTATCATAGTGGTGTCATTTTGGTCCTCTTTGAAAACGAAGGACAACAACCAACAATCCCTCACTATTGCTACAAAACTAAAACACTCTCTTTTGGGAGGTATCCATTCCCAGTTTCTAGATTTCTTTGTAACTTCATACATTGGTGCTAGCATCATACCTAAAATGGAGAATATGATTTCTCCAGAAACCAAATAATCCCATTAGTTTGTGTGCTTCCTTCTTACCTTTTAGGAATAAAGATTTTTAAAGGTTAAACTATTTTCTACAACTGATCGAGAAATTGACACTCCTTCTGATATCCAAACCATCTCTAGAAATTTGTTTGATGACTGTCCTCTCTGCACCTTTTGTGGAGCAACTGTCCATCTTCTATCAGTTAATCCTCCAATAATCCTGTCTGCAAATTCCTCTACTTTTGCTTATCCTGTCTCGACTGATTTACCATTTATGTAATGTTATATCAGAAAATTTTCTGTATCAATTTTGTCTATGTCTGGTCTACAAAAATTATGGTACAGAACTGAGCTATTACATATCACTACAAAATTGGAAAAACAAGGACCCCTGCTTTTTCAGTGCTCTCTGGAGGGCCTGCTGTACATGTTCTTAGATCTGCTTTTCTAAAAGGAAAGCAACTTTTGAGGGGACATCAATCACTTCAATCATTCACTTAGTTCAGGGGGAAAAGTCAGCACCCTGAACTTCATGGAAAATACAGAGAAATCCAAATTAACATAAAAGACTTCCAACTACCTGACAGTAAACAATGCATACATTAGAATTCAATAGACAGATACTGTCTGACCATACATACACAGTTACCAGAGAACAAAGCACCAACATCTGAGCTTTCAAAGCAGGGGAGGGTCCTCCTTAGCACCTACCCAGAGTCTCATATGGCACACAAACCTTCTTCCAAATACTAAGCCCCAAAGTAAAACTTCATTTCAGAGTATATATATGCATACGTATATGTATGTGTGTGTGTGTGTGTGTGTGTGTGTGTGTGTATGCATCTTTTTCAGTGCCGAGGGCATTGCAACCCTTGAGAACCAGTGACCCATTAGAAATTAATTAAAGGTCTGGGCCTTCAAACAAATCTTCCTTAATCAAACTCCCCTTAATGGGCAGGCCCATTAATGGATGAGGAAGATCTTCTTTAATCACATTAAAATAATTAACAATACAAGTGCATATACTGTTTCTAGTTAAAGACTGTTGATTAGGGGAGAAGCGACGATGGCGGAGTAGAAAGATTCGCATATGCTAGAACCAAACCCACAGCCCATGGATTTCCTGTAAAAAGAACTCCCAACAAATTCGGGAGCAGTGGAAGTTGCACAGAAACGGAGTGAAGGAGATTTCCGTTCCAGAGAGCACTGAAAAACCTTCACCAAAGGTCCATTGTGCACCCGACTGGAGCAGAGTCCAGTCCTTCCCTGGCCAAAGGGCACCAAGAGGAGCAGATCTGAGTAGGCTTTTGGGATGGAATCTCCAGTGGCCACGAAGGTCCTTCCACCCACAGACACACAGGTCAGTGAGAGAGATTTCTGGGCAGGCTGAAAGGGGAGTGGGATGTCTCCATAAATCAGGCCCCGTCGGGAGGCAGCTACAGAGGCAGTGGCAGCCTGGGCCTCCCGGAGCAGGCAGGAGCTCAGCAGGAACTCCATTACTAAAGGTCTCTGCATAAACCCCCTGGGGAAACTGAGCCTGGGAGGCAGCCCTGCCCCCACCTGAGCACCAAAACTTAAGCTCACATTGAATATCAGCCCCCCTGCCACTGAAAGCCCTGAGACTGGGGAGCAGAATTTCAGTCTCAGACCCCAAGCACTAGCTGGGTGGATCTAGGAGGGGGTGGAGAGGAATCTCAGAAGTCAAGTAACAGGCTGGGAAACACCCAGAAAAGGGAAAAAAATAAGACCATAGAAGGTTACTTTCTTGGTGAACAGATGTTTCCACCCATCTTTCTGATGAGGAAGAACAATATTTACCATCAGGGAAAGATATAGGAGTCAAGGCTTCTGTATCCCAAACATCTGAAATAGATATCCAATGGGCTCTGGCCATGGAAGAACTCA
>JAQQSK010011971.1:0-12061 GCA_028658325.1 Potorous gilbertii
ACAAAACAAAACCAAAAGAATGACAAAATGGAAGAGAATGTGAAATATCTCATTGGAAAAACAACTGACCTGGAAAATAGATCCAGGAGAGACAATTTAAAAATTATGGGACTACCTGAAAGCCATGATCAAAAAAAGAGCCTAGACATCATCTTTCATGAAATTATCAAGGAAAACTGCCCTGATATTCTAGAACCAGGGGGCAAAATAAATATTGAAAGAATCCACAAATCACCTCCTGAAAAAGATCCAAAAAAGAGAAACTCCTAGGAACATTGTGCCCTGTTCCAGAGTTCCCAGGTCAAGGAGAAAATATTGCAAGCAGCTAGAAAGAACTAATTCAAGTATTGTGGAAATACAATCAGGATAACACAAGATCTAGCAGCTTCTACATTAAGGGATCAAAGGGCATGGAATATGATATTCCAGAAGTCAAAGGAACTAGTTCTAAAACCAAGAATCACCTACCCAGCAAAACTGAGTATAATATTTCAGGGGAAAAATGGTTTTTCAATGAAATAGAGGACTTTCAAGCATTCTTGATAAAAAGATCAGAGCTGAAAAGAAAATTTGAACTTCAAACACAAAAATGAAGAGAAGAATGAAAAGGTAAACAGCAAAGAGAAGTCATAAGGGACTTACTAAAGTTGAACTGTTTAATTCCTAGATGGAAAAACAATATTTGTAACTCTTGAAACTTTTCAGTATCTGGCTGGTTGGTGGGAGTACACACACACACACACACACACACACACACACACACACACACCCCAGAGTGAATTGAATAGAATGGGATCATATCTTAAAAAAATGAAATTAAGCCATGAGAGAGAAATATATTGGGAGGAAAAAGGGCGAAATGGAATGGGGCAAATTATCTCTCATAAAAGAGGCAAGCAAAACACTTTTCAGTGGAGGGAAAAAGAGGGGAGGTGAGAGAAAAACATGAAGCTTACTCTCATCACATTCGACTAAAGGAAAGAATAAAATGTGCACTCATTTTAGTATGGAAACCTATCTTACAATATAGGAAAGTAGGGGAGAAGGGGATAAGCAGGGTGGTGGGATGATGGAAGGGAGGACAGTGGGAGTAGGGAGAAATTTGAAGTCAACACTCTTGGGGAGGGACAGGATCCAAAGAGAGAATACAAGCAATGTGGGGCAGGATAGGATGTAGAGAAATACAGTTAGTCTTACACAACATGATTATTATGGAAGTTATTTGCAAAACTACACAGATATGGCCTATATTGAATTGCTTGCCTTTCCAAAGGGAATGGGTGGGGAGGGAGGGATGAAGAGAAGTTGGAAGTCAAAGTTTTAGGAACAACTATCAAGTATTGTTCTCACTACTAGGAAATAAGAAATACAAGTTATAGGGTATAGAAAGTTATCTGGCCCTATAGGAAAAAGGAGAAGATGAGGACAAGGGAAGGGAAAGATGTTAGAAGAGAGGGCAGATTGATGATAGGGGCAATTAGAATGCTTGGCGATTTGGGGTGGGAGGAGGGGAGAAATGGGGAGAAAATTTGGAACCCAAAATTTTGCGAAGATGAATGTTAAAAGTTAAAGACATAAATTTAATAAAAATAATAAATTTAAAATTTTTTTAAAAAAGAAAATAATCCAAAACTCCATCTAGAATACAGAGTGTAGTATCTATCTAGTAATGTAATCTAATTTATCTACATATATGTAATATTTACTTTATATTTTTCCTTCCCAAATCTGCTGAAAATGCTTTTACTGCTGAAAGTGAATTTATATATATGAATCATGAACTGTCAGAAAGAGAAAGTGTCATATCTAGATACTTAAAGATATGTATGTATATATATATATATGTATATTTTAAATCATTCCTTTTTCTGATCATGTGTTACTAAGGCTAATATTCAAATGAGCTTGCACTTAAGATTCAAAACCTAACTCTCAATTCTGATACTCTTAGATGAAGGGAAGAATATATGTTCATTTTAGCCAATATTCAAACACCCCATGACTTTTTGTACTGGCCATAAAGAAGAGGATGGAAATTACTCAATTAGCCAGGCAGGAGGAAGTCAGCCTCAGATTACAGAATTACTGTGGATCACTGATATAAGAGAATGGTTGAGAGGCAATATGAGGGCATTAGGGTTGAGGGAGTGAATGGAAAAGTTGGGCTCAGTCAGGTTTCTGTGTGGTGTCACAAGTGTCCCAGAGCACACTCCAGAGTTAGTCTCACTTACACTATAAAGCATTGGTGGAGAGATCTCAGATGATCGACTATTCATTGTTTTCTGATGGACTTTTACTTTCATTTATTTGGTAGGATGACACCTTAGGCTTAGTTTATTGTGGGGTAATTTCACCCCAATAACACTTCAGAAAAGTTTGTGAGGAAGAATAGGATTTCATGCCCATTATGAGGAAGGAGTAATATTTTTAGTTCATTAGAACTTCAAAACTGTCATACTGGGCTAACTCCATGAGCCATCTAGCCCTGGACTCTTTCTCAGGTGAAGGGATAGTTTAGGGCTATATTATCCTTGGCCTCCATCATTTCAACTTGAGAAGATTAAGGATGGGGTTCAGACATACTAGTTATTCTGAATGATTATAGAGCTAACATCCATGGATTTATATAAACACTTCTTCATATGATTTAAATTTTCAACCTATAGCAGCTCTTGGGAAAAACTCCATAAGTTTCTTCACTGTTGTGCAGCTTAAGTAGGCTTTACCTTATTCATCCTATTCATATGTATCTCCTTTGTATTACATCATTCTAATATTATGAGATTTGATGGGAAAAGTCTTTATTCATTCTACAGGCTATCCTTAAAGTCTTGGTTTCAACCTGCACTAGGCCTCTGGGGACACTCTATAAATCCCATTTCTTTATGTTTTGTGGACTTCAAAGATCCCTTTTCCTCAAAGTTTACTTTTCTCAATCGAAGTCCTAACCTTTTAACTTTGTCTTCACATAATGGCATAGATTTTCTCTGTATCTCTGAAATTTTAGAATCCCAGGATTCCAGAGGTACAAGGGGACTTAAAACTCTGTCACTCAGTCATGTATCCTAGGGTCACATGACTCCCTTTTCTTGGAACCCTTTCCTTAAAAATAATAAGAAGACCTCACAAAATATGATTCAGCTATGTGGTATGAGAATAAAACTAATTAACAGCCTCCCATCACTGCTGTTCTCTGCTGGTATAGATGCTCTGTGGAGTCCCTCTCAGAACATAGGTCAAGAAGCCACTTCTGGATTTGCTTTTCTACTTGCCTTTTCACTCATTCTAGCCTCTTTGGTGTTCATGCAATCCTATAATCCTATCTTTACTTGTTTGCTTTCTGCTCACTCCTTCCAAATTTCCTTGATCAATCCCATTTCCATGCTATAACCCACTCATTCATTCTGCAGAACAACTGAATTATTCTATAAATTCAGTACCAACTTAATGACAAAATTAGACTTGAGAAGACAAATGGTCCAACTCAGGCCCACTGGAAAGCTCCTTCTCCTCTGTAACATCCCCAATAAGTGGTCATCCATGCACTGTGCTCATCACAATAACAGCTAATAAGTAGCATTTATATAGTGCTTTAAGCTTTGCAAAGCCCTTCACTAATATTATCTTGTTTTATCTTTGGAGGTGCTATTATTATTTCCGTTTCACAGATGAAGGAACTGAGACAGTAGAAGTTATGTGACTTGACCAGGATCACATACTAGTAAGTGTCTAAAGCCTGATTTGAACTCAAGTTTTTGTGACTCCAGGTCCAGCACTCTATTCACGGTACCACCTTGCTGCCTCTGACCATAAACACCAATTTCACATCCATGCCTCTTCCTCCACTATTCCCTGTACTCTCCACTACTAAGAGATGAATACCAGTCCCAAACATCCTTCCTGATGCTTTTAGTTTTCCTTGATAATTTCCTAGAAGATAATTTCTAGACTCTTTTTTTCATCATGGCTTTCTGGTAGGCCCATTATTTTTAAATTGTTTTTCCTGGATCTATTTTCCATGTCAGTCATTTTTCAAATGAGATGTTTCACATTATCTTCTATTTTTTCAAACTTTTGGTTTTGTTTACTAACCGCTTGATTTAACTCATAGTCATTCATTTCCCTGAACTCAATTCTCTCTTTCAACAAATTATTTTGTTCAGTGAGTTTTGGACCTTCTCCTCCATTTGGCTAATTCTTCTTTTTAAAACCTCCTTCTCCTTATTGGCTGTTTGGACTTCTTTTTCCAATTGAGTTATCCTCTTTTTACAGCTCCTCAATTTTCTGGTTCTCCTTTAGTAAGCTGCTAACTTGTTTTTTAAGGTCTTGTATTGCCTGAGCCTCGTTTAAATTCCCTTTGGAGGCCTTGGAGGCAGAGGCCATGATTTCCTCTGACAGTATATCTTGTTCTTCCTCATCTGAAAGGATTGGGGGAGACAGCTGTTCCCCAAGAAAGTACCTTTCCATGGTCTTATTCTTTTTCCCTTTTTTGAACATTTTCCCAGCCAGTTACTTGACTCCTAAGTTTCCTTTCCACAACCACCTGGCCTCCTGTTTCACTAAAAAGCCTGCACTGGGGGCTGAGATTCAGAGTAGCTGCTTCAAAGTCTCAGGAGCTTTAGCTGGGGGCAGGGCTGCTATATAGTGCGTGATTAAGATCAGCTGCCCAGGTGGGGGCTGGGCTATCACACATGGCTCAATTCCCTCAGGGACTTTATGATGAGACCTTCAAGAATAGATGTGGGCTACTGCCTGCTTTGGGAGCCCATGTCCACTGCTGCCTCTACGGGTGCCATGTGAGGAGGCCCAAGTTATGAGGACACCCTGCTCCCTTCCTGGCCACCTGAAAAGACACTCTCACTGACCTTTGGTGCCTGTGGGTTGAGGGATCTGCCCTGCTGCTGGAGGTTCTGTCCCTGAAGCCTCCTAGGATCTGCTCCTCTTGGTACCTTGTGGCCAAGGCTGGGCTGGGCTCTGCTCCATGTCTGGTGTGACACACCTTTCCCATCTGTCTTTTAGGTCACTCTGGGATAGAACTCTCCTCCACTCCATTGTTCTGTGGCTTCTGCTGCTCTAGAATTTGTTGGGAGTTCTTCTTTACAGGTATTTTATGGGCTGTGGGGTGAGATCTAGCATATGGTCATCTTTCTACTCTGCCATATTGGCTCTGCCCCCCTGCCATGCTTTTAAATAGCCTTGGAGAATGGGTGGTAGCTATCTGACCTCCTAGCCTCAAGTACACAGCAACCTTTCTTTTCCCAAACATCCCTATAATCCCTATAATATCCTTCACGCCTAGTGTATTTGCATAGAGTAAAAATTCTTCCCACAACAAGGGGAACATTAGGCAATCATTGAAAGATTGAAACCATGATTCTATTTCTCAACTTCTGACAGAAGTTTGAGACTTCATATGTTCCCTAGACCAGTCTACTGCACCTGAAGCATGAATCCTCTCTACAATATTTGCAAGAAGTTTTATCCAGGATCTACTTGAAGACCTAAAGTGATGAAGAAATCAATACTCTTCCTCTGCATGGTCATGGCTATCTATTCCTTCTTTGGACAACTCCAATTATTAAGAAGCTTTTCAGTAAGTAGAACTTGAATCCAGCTCCCTGTCACTTTATAGTTTTGCCTTTCAGGCACAAAAAACCCCCCAGAAAAACAGAAGTGAAAGGAATCCCTTTTCCATTTGACCCTCCTCCTCACACAATTTTAAGAAAAATATCAAAGCAATCTCTGCCCCTGTCTTCTCTACTGCAGGCTACATATTCCCAATTCTTTCACCCAGTTCTCATACAGGATGATTTCAAGTCCCCTCACCATCCTGGCTATCCTCCAATTTGGCCTGATAGCTTGTAGGTGCTCTGGTTGTGTGGGATAAAGTTCCTTGTTAATTTGGGGATTCTTAGTGGTTGAGGTGTTGGCAAAAGTAAAGATAGATCTGAAACTGGCAGAACCAAAGGAGTAGATAGCTGTGGAGCAAGGAGACTAATGAAACAATTTTTAATTCTTATCTTTCTTCCCTATCTATTCTTTTCTTTCTTTTTTTCTTATATTTCCTGAAGACTTAGAATTAAGGAACTGAATCTTTTCCAACAGTTTACAGTCCCACAGAACACTTACAATGCTTCCCCTACTTTGCTTAGGATGGTGGCCTTTCTCTCTTCCACAGGGGACGTAAGTGGCCATCTTGATTGGTCTGTCTGACCATCCCCAGCTAGAGATGATCTTTTTTGTCCTTGTGCTGTTCTCCTACCTGTTAACCTTGGTGGGCAACTTGACCATCATCCTAATATCATACCTGGATGTCTGCCTTTAGACACCCATACATTTTTTTCCTCAGTAAACTCCCCTCTGTTGATATTGCCTTTACCACAAGTGCAGTCCCTCAGATGCTGTTCAATCTGTTGGTCCCAGATAAAACCATCAGCTATGCTGGCTGTGTAACACAACTATGTTTTCTTCTGGCTGGGTGCTACTGAGGCCATCCTCTTGGTGGTGATGTCAATTGATCACCATGTATCTGTCTGCCAGCCCCTCCACTACATGACTATCATGAACCCTCAGCTTTGTCAGCACCTAGCCTCTGTTGCATGGCTATCTAGCCTGGGAAATTCTCTAATTCAGTCCACATTCACTCTGCAGCTCCCATTGTGTGGACACCAGGAAGTCAACAGTTTCCTCTGTGAAGTGCCATCTCTAATCAAGTTGGCCTGTAGTGACACAAGCCTCAATGAGGCTGTACTCAATGGTGTCTGTGCCTTCTTCACTGCAGTGCCCCTGAGCATCATCCTCATCTCCTGTGGTTACATTTCCAGGACTGTCCTGAAGATCTCCTCAGCTGAAGGCAGGAAAAAGGCCTTCAATACTTGTGGCTCCCATTTGATAGTGGTATTCCTCTTCTATGGCTCTGCCAGTTCTGCCTATCTGCTGCCAGCCAAGAGTAGTTCCCAAGACCAGGGCAAATTCATAACTCTCTTTTATGCAGTAGTTACACCCATGGTGAGTCCCCTAATCTACACTCTGAGGAACAAGGAGGTGAAGGGTGCACTAAGGAAGGTTCTGGGGAAATGGAGGGAGGAATGGTGAGGGAAAGGTGGAGCATTATATCTTTACTGTTTTGTATCTCTGTCCTTCTCTCTCTTTGTTTTTCTCTTTCCATCTCTGTCATTATACATCTCTCTCTCTTGTCAGATCTACATTAGTATAACTACCCTTGATTTCCATACAAGGTATCTTTGAGCAAGTTAAAAACCTTCCCAACAACAGTAGGCAGTTGGCATCTGGTTAGTATTATTTGATAATTTTCTACTTTATGATGAAAAACATGTATTGGGGCACAGATTATAAGAGTAGAGAAGTATAACTTCTCAGAAGTTATTTGTCTAATATAGATCTAATTTCCATTACTCTGTCTCTATTCAAAGCTATATTACTGCTATTATTATTCACATCTCAAATGAGATAATGTACGTAAAATGCTTCACAAATCCAGTAGTGCTATATAAGTGTTAGCTATTATTAACATAGAAATTGTTTTTGTTTTTGTTTACCTTACTTTTCAAAGTACTTTCACACTCGTTATCTTGTTTGATTTGGTTCAATACAGAAACAGGTAATGATTTCATAGTTGTCAATACCTCCTTCCAGTTACAGATCACCCTTCCCTGTCTTTTGGTAGATGTTCTTCCCGAGGTAATGTGTCTGGAAACAACATTGTCCCCTAGCGGCCAGCCTTTAGGTAAAGAACTTCTCTGCAATTAATTCGACTGCTTTGGGGGTGACAGACACACAGAGGGTCAGCAAACCTGCCCTTGAAGCTTTTCAAACTTGGGAAGATATACCTGCCTCAGCTTGTGTTCTGTTATCAGCTTTTGAGAACACCTGCCATTTATGGCTTTGAGTATGGATTTAATGGAGGACAAAGACAATTATTCCTATTGGTCAGAGGCAGAATCCTTGTCTATTTGTCTGACATCACATCATCTTTATATCTATCTCTATCTCTTCATCTGTCAGCTTGTCTATTCAGTTTTCATCCACATCTCTCTCACTTTTCCTCTCTTCTCACTTTCACTTTTATACTGAATGTTTCCTTCAGCCTCATGTCATTATAAATGATAAATCAGGGTGAAAAATCGTTCATTCCTCCATTGCAAACAAACCAATATCCCTCATGTAAATGGGAACATGCTAGATTATTGATGTCATCCTACCTGAATGTTATAGTCAAGTTTGCCAGCAACCTTCCTCCCCTGATCTGGCTAGTGCATCTCACATGCTTGTGAGATTTCTTCAAACAAGATAAAAACTCACATATCTGACTGAAAGAAAAGGCAAACAAAAGTCTTTATTTTTAGGTTTGGGGTTCATTGTCCTCTTTTCCAACATGTAGAGTTTGACTTCTGCAGATCCTGGAACTCAGTGTGTAAGGTGGCATATGCCCACCCAAGTTAACAGAGTGCTTGAATGGGAAACATGATGCCGATAGGTATATTTGCAAATCTAATTGGAATTGTCAAAGAAAACTAAACCCATGTACCCTCTCCTCAGGTGGGCAATTCAAAGTTTTCTTCGTGGTTACAGAATCAGAGAAAAGGATCTTCAATGGACTTTTAGGGACAATTCTGTTAATATTATTATTGAGTCTTGTGAGTTCCCTCTTCAACAGTATAAGAACCATGTTTGCCAAGTAACCAAATTCATTTAGCTAATCAGGGTTATCCTGTCGTTCAAATAGTGCTTGCTGAATAGTAACATCTCTCTCTCTCTCTCTCTCTCTCTCTCTCTCTCTCTCTCTCTCTCTCTCTCTCTTTCTTACAATCTCCCTTGTCTGTATATCCACACTGTCCCCATTCCCCAATTTTCACCACCAATTCTTTTGATTACATCATTCTATCTAATAATAGTTGTTATTACAACTGTAAATCTGCCTTACAGCCTGGTCTGTCCTCAACCCCCTTAAAAACTACTTATTATTCTTATTGGATATAACCCTTCTCCTCAACATCCCTCTCTTTCCCTTCTCACTGTGAATTTTGCTATGGAACAAAGAAAAATAATTATGCAAAAACAACATACACAGTGGCCTCATGTGAAAATATATACAAGATGATGTACTCATAGTCCCACTTCTCCAGTGAAAGAGAGTAATGTGTGATACATTTCTTAATCCCTTCTTGTGTCTCTGCCATTTTTCTCAGATTATTCCACTGATTTCTATGAATTTCATTAATTTCATTGGGTTGGAACCCTCAAGTTCAGTTCTAATTTTAAGGCCACTCCAACTGTAAAACAAAGTAAAAAGTCAAGAAATGGCTGGGAAAATGGGCAAATAACAACAAAAAAGAACTTGATCACAAGAGGTTGCTATGGTGGTAGAGAAGATCAAGATATAAACTTGGAAGATAATGTGAAAACAGCTACAACCAAGGCTCAGAGAGATTTGCTAATTGGACAGAGGCCCAAGAAGAATTCCTGAAAGAGTTAAGCATGGTAGAAGAAAAATTGAGAACAATAGACAAGACTGATATAAGAAAATTAGGGAATGAGAAATTGTGTGTGTTCGTCCTTTGTTGCCAAAGAAGAACATGCCATCAGAGAAATGATGACATGAGTTGCACTTGATTTGGTTTTGAGTGAGGTAAAGCTGTACAGGTCACCAGCCTCCCTTCTCCTCCAGAGCCATCTGAATCCAGTGACCAGATATTTATCACAATGACTAGAGAGCACTCCGGATGAGGCAATTGGGGTTAAATGACTTGCCCAAGGTCACACAACTACTGAGTGTCAAGTGTCTGAGGTGAGATTTGAACTCAGGTCCTCTTGATTCCTGCATTAGTGCTCTATCTACTGCCATCATGGGAAAATGATTTTTGCAGCTCCTAAGAACTTCCTAATTACTAGAGACTTTAGAAGGAACATACATAGACAGAGGGCACAAAATGAGTTAAATATGATGGGATAATATCTGAAGAAATGAAATTAAGGTGTAAGAAACAGGGATGCACTGGGGATAGGGGGAAAAAGAGGTACAACTGGGAAAATTATCTCATATAAAAGAGATCTGACAAATGAAGGGAAAGATGGAGAGATGACAGATAACTCTTGAACCTTAATCTCAGTGCAATTGGCTGAAAGAGAGAATAACATAAACACTCAGTTGGATATAGAAATCTATCTCACTGTACAGGAAAGTAGGAGGAGAAGGAAATAAGGTAGGGGGCAGATAGGCTGGTGACAGAAAAAGTAGATTGGGAGTGGAGGTCATCAGAAGCAAAACACTTTTGAGGATGGACAAGGTGAAAAGAGAGAGATGAAGATAAATGGATAAAATAGAATTGAAGGAAATACACAGTAATCATCACTGTGAAAAAACTTAGTAGCAAGTTTCTCTGATGAAGGCCTCATTTTTCAAATATATAGAGTTCTGAATCAAATTTATAAGACTACATGTCATTCCCCAGTTGGTAAAACGTTAAAGGATATGAACAGGCACTTTTCAGATGAAGAAATCAGATCTCTCCATAGTCACATGGAAAAATGCACTAAATCCCTATTGATTAGAGAAATGCAAATTAAAACCAACTTCAAGGGACCACTTCAACCTACTGGATTGTCTAATAGGAAAGAAAAGGAAAATGACAAATGTTGGAGGGGATATAGGAAAATTGGGAAACTAAAGCACTGTTGGTGAAATTGTGAACTGATCCAAGAATTCTGGATAGCAATTTGGAATGATGCCCAAAAGACTATAAAATTGTTCATACCCTTTTGCCCAGTACAGGTGTTCAGGGAGGACAGGTACCTCTGGTGTAAAAGGTGCTGGATCATTTGCAGGGCTGCTTTCTACCTTCAGGGTCCACCTGCCCCACCCCCACATTCTCATCTGTGACTCCAAGAAGCTGTAGCACGCACAGTGGCCATGCCTCAGTAAACTCTTCTAGCAAACAGGCTAAATCAGGTGAAGGGTACTGAGGGGCCTCAAACCCATTGGTCACTTAGAAGACTCTCTACCCCAAGGATGTGAAGACTTCTGATAGCATGGATGGATATGAACAGTTTGTTCCATCAGGCCATGAGGACAGCATAGGCAGACGTTGTAGAGCACTGAGAGCTTGGTTAGGTATCAAAGATGCTAAACATCCTGAGTCATCACCACTCATGTTGACTTTCATCTTCCCACTGGACTCTAATGACTCTGGAAGGGAGAGGGAGGCTGATGACATCATGCATCTCTGCCTCACTTAAATCCAATTTATGCACAATTCAAAAGATATGACCCATACCATTTTACCATTTTTACCTGTCTTAAAGTCCTGTGCTGACAAACAGGTGATGAAGCAGCAGGAGCAGATACACTAGCAGCTGTAGTCACAACCCTGCACACAGGTGGCCGAGGCCGTAGGGTTGTCTTCTCACTGGACTGAACCAGCAGTGGCATTCAGCAGCCACCTGGGTGTCTGAATAGCCTTTTTTTTCTCACTGTGATAAGCATTTTATTTATTTATTTATTTTTGATTAAATAAATTTATTTATTTAACTTTTTACTTTCATTTTCACAAAATTTTGGGTTCCAAATTTTCTCCCCATTTGTCCCCTCCGCCTTCCCCAATACACTGAGCATTCTAATTACCCATATCACCAATCTGCCCTCTCTTTTTTCATCCCTCCCTTCCCTTACCCCATCTTCTGTTTTGTCTTGTAGGGCCATATAACTTTCTATTCCCCATTACCTGTATTTCTTATTTCCTAGTAGCAGGAATAATACTCAACGGTTGTTCCTAAACTTTGAGTTCCAACTTCTCCCCATCTCTCCCTCCCCACCCATTCCCTTGGTAAGGCAGGCAATTCAATATAGGCCACATCTGTGTAGTTTTGCAAATGACTTCCATAATAGTCGTGTTGTGTAAGACTGACTTATTTCACTCCATCCTATCCTGCCCCCCATTGCTTCTATTCTCTCTTTTGATCCTGTCCCTCCCCGAGTGTTGACTTTAAATTGCTCCCTCCTCCCATTGCCCTCCCTTCCATCATCCCCCCTACCCTGCTTATC
>JAQQSK010011972.1:0-12061 GCA_028658325.1 Potorous gilbertii
GAGAAAGAAATATGGAAGTCATTTGCAGAATGTAGCAGATCATGTTTGTGTGTGTGTGTGTGGGGGGGGGGATTTAGTGTATTATGTTTTGATTTGTTATATGATTTCTTCCGTTTATTTTAGTGCGACTACATAGCATGACTATAGTGAAAATATGCTCAATTGTAAAGTATATCTAGAACTTATACAGAATTGTATGCTGTCTTGGGTTGGGAATGGGGTAGCGGGGGGAAGGTGTGGGGGGGTACAAAATCTCAAATTTAGGGAAGTGATTGTAGAACATTTAAAAATAAATAAATAAATGAAATAAAAAATTTTAAATAGAAGCTTATAAATCTTTAGCCATTTGACTTAAAAAGGAAGAAATCCAAATTATCAAATTTAAATAAATAAAATAGTATGAAAACATGAAAGAATAGCAAAAAATAATTATTGTTCCAGTTGTATTCTAGCAAAACTGATATTTTAAGAGAAAATAAGATAAATAGAATATTATCTAATAAAATGTTACCTAAAAAAAGATAAAATACTCTCCTTGACAAAATACCAAAAAGATATTTTAAATAAGCATTCAGAAAAGGAAATCAAATTAGCAAAAAAAAAATTTATGGGAATTCATCATGAGAAGAATGGGGGAGGTAAAACAAAACAAAGCAAAAAGGCGTTCCAGATACATTTTGAGGAGAATTCTCATCAAATCTTTAAGGAATAAGCAATACCTACACTTCAACAAGTACTCTCAAAATCTGAGAAAGTAAAAAGTCCTACCATTTATGAGACAATCTTTTAACATCTAAAGCATGGAAGAAGGAAGCTAAGAATGAAATGTATAGGCTAGGATTATTAATTAGTGTTGATGCAAGTTTAAAAAATCATATCCCCCCCAAAATATGGTAATTCATGCAAAATATTTATTGTTATCAAGTTAAATTTAAACCAAGGATAGTTCATTGGGAAAAAAATTAATAATTTAAAAAGGCATCCCAAACCACCTGACTATAATCTTCATATGTAAAATACACCTTTAAAATATATAACCCTTATTTATGCTAAAAGTATCTACAATGATGACATTTAGGAAGAATTAATTTTGTGAACTTAAAAGTGCTTAACTAAATGATACTAAATGATGAATAACTGTAAGCATTGCTAACAAATTTACAAGTAAAAACCACATGCATCCTTTTTCCACTGTTATTAGACAAAGTTGCAGAAATGATAGTAATTAAAGACAAGAAGGTTAACAAAGAGTACTGCTCTTTATTAATGTGAAAATTGTGTCAGACATCACAGATAATTCATAGAGATCTGATACCCAAAAATCTATAGGCAACTTATGAAAGTATGTAAGACCAAAATCTAGTCCCTAGTTTCCATATAGTTAGACATATTTTATAGAACAAATGAACATTTGTTAAGTGACTATTATGTGCACAGCACTGTGGTAAGTGCTAGACAAAAATAAATGGTTCTAAAAAGAATTGCAAATTATTTACAACCATATGAAATGTAGCTCCTAATCAGTGAGAATAAGAGCATGGCAAATATACCTCTGAGATTTGTCCCACATACAGTGGATTGGAATAGATGAGAAAAGAACATAATAGTGAAGAGTGTTGCAGTAATACAGTCACATTAATCCACTTTTGGTGAAGCAATGGATTACCTCAACCCCATTGGAAGACAATGTGTAAATATGTGAAGAAAAACTGCCCAGATATTCTAGAACCAGAAGGCAAAATTGAAATGGAAGGAACCCACCATAACTTCCTGAAAGAAACCCCAAAGGAAAACTCCAAGGAATATTGTAGCCAAATTCCAGAGTTCCCAGAATAGTACAAATGGCTAGAAAGAAACAATTCAAGTGCTGTGGAAACACAATAAAAATATCACAAGATTTAGCAGCTTTTACACTAAGGGATCAGAAGGCTTGGAATATGATGTTCTAGAGATCAAAGGACCTGGGATTAAAGCGAAAAATCACCTGCCCAGCAAAACTGAGATACTTTAATGGAAAAAAGTGTGGAACTTCAATGAAATAGAGAACTTCTAAATATTTTTATTGCAAAAATCACAATTGAAAAGAAAATTTGACTTTCAGTATAAGAATCAAGAGAAGTATGAAACGATAAACAGAAAAGAGATACCATAAGGGACTTATTAAATTTTAAGTGTTTACATTCCTACATGGAAAGATGATATTTGTAACTGAGACTTTTCTCAGCATTAGATTAGTTGGAGGATATAGATATAGAGATAGAGATAGAGATAGAGATAGAGATAGAGATAGAGAAAGAGATAGATATAGATATTTGTATATATACACATTTATATATTTATGTGTATATATACACATTTATATATTTATGTGTATATATACACATTTATATATTTATGTTTATATATACACATTTATATATTTATGTGTATATATACACATTTATATATTTATGTGTATATATACACATTTATATATTTATGTGTTTATACATACCTGTGTATATGCATACAAACACACATACATGCGTATGTATGTATATGTGCATGCATACATTATATATGTGTTTACATGTATGTATATATAATTCTCTGTATCTATATGTGTGCATGCATATATGTATAAATATATAAGAATATTGTGTGTGTATATATTAAGAGAGACAGACACAGACACAGAGAGCACTCAAGGTGAGCTGAATATGAAGGGATGATCTCTTAAAAAAAAACTACCAACTGAGAGGAATGTACTAGGAGAAAGAAAAAGGGAGAGGTAGAATGTACTTAATTATCTTACATTAAAGAGGAAAAAAAGAGCTTTTACAATGGAGGGAAGAGTGTTGCAGTAATACAGTCACATTAATCCACTTTTGGTGGATTCCCCTTCTTCCAAGGGGAATGTGAGAGTGAATAAGTGAGCCTTCCTTTCATTGGATTGGCTTCAGGGGGGATAATATGCACACACAACTGGTTATGGAAGTTCATCTTACTCTACAGGAAAGCAGGGGGAAAGGGGATAATATTGGGGGGGGGTAATAGTAGGGATGGCAGATTGGAAGAAATGGTAATTGAAAGCAAACACTGTTGCAGATGGACGGGTCTAAGGAGAGAACTGAATAAATGGAGGGCAGGACAGGATAGAGGGGAAATATAGTTAGTCTTTCACAACATGACTGTTCTGGAGGTCTTGTTAATGACCACACATGTATATTGAATTGCTTGCCTTCCCAATGAGGGTGCTTGGAGAGGGGGGATGGGAGAGAATGTGGAATTCAAAGCATTAAAAATTAATGTTAGAGATTGTTTTTACATACATCCACAAAATAAGATATTCAGGCAATAATGTACATAAATTTGTCTTACCCTACAGGAAAATAGAAAAGAAGGGGATAAGGGGTGGGGTGATAGAAGAATGGGCAAATTGGAGAAAAGAACAATCAAAGTACATGCTGTCCTGGGGTGAGGCAATAGGGAGATGGGGAGAAAATTTGAAATTAAAAATTTTGTGGAAGTGAATGTTGAAATCTGACAATAAATAAAGTTATGATAAATAAAGATTTTTATAAAACAAAAAAAGAAAAGAAAAAAAGAGGAACAAAAAAATTAGCAAATTTAACACATGCACATACACACACACACATATTAATTTTGCTGAATTTTCTTTTTTCTCAAAATGGTTATCTGGGAGAGAAAATGGGGAAGGATATAATAGGAGATCTAATGATGTTAAAACAACAGTAACAAAAGGTAGTGACACTTACATTACTTTTTTTTTAAAGGATGGGATGGGGTTAAAATTTCTTTCATCTCTGTTCAATCTACTCCCTTATATAATATATCAGGCACCACTTTAGAAACAATTTTGTTTGTTTTTCTTTTTCAAAACATTAATGTTTCAATAAAGAATTCTAGAACAACAAAAAAATAAAGCAAATGAGATATGGAATGGAATACTTAATTCCTCCTTCAAATCCATTTCGCAGAATTGGAATTCACGCATTATATGAGAAACAAATTGTTGCCTTAGCAGCTGCTGCCTATTGGGGTTTTTAATCAAAGTGAAGTGTAAACTGTGGAGGTTCAATTAATAACAGTAACAATGCTAATAAAATCCATTCTATGGTTGGTTTCCAGAAATTGTCAAGTCCCAAGTTATAAATGTGATTAAAGCCACATGTGAGTCCAGGGGCACAGGATACGTAGCATAGAAATTTACATGTGGCTACATAGATTCTAAAAGGAGACATGGGGATTCCTGGTATGCACATAAAACTACTTATAGAAGAAAACTGAAGGGGCCAAGAGGTAATAAATACATTTTCTTACTACATTTCTTACTACATAAACCAGAATGATAAACAAAAATCTGAATCTTTCGAAAGTAACTGGTAAAAAGAATAACATATATTTGGTAGGGAGTGAGTACAGGCAACCAACAGAAAAAAAATATGTCAGACTGCCAAATTCATTGTCCCTGAAATGAACAATAGAAGGATGAAGCAAAATGAAATGAAATCCGTGAAGGTGGAAGTCAGGTTGGGGGTGGGAGTGTGATTGAAGTTCATCCATGTTGATATCAACCACCACTTTCTTTTTCTTTGTGAATACTTCAATTTTCCCCCATGTTTAAGAAAGGAAAGAAAACAAAACATGTTTTACCACAAAGGTTTAGAAGGTTTCTTTTGAGAATCAAAGAAATCTCTTCATTGTCTTTATGAAATTCTCACTTTGTAATATATTACTCCCAATATTTCATCCTTTTATGACAGGGATATGCTGAAATTGTGTGTGAATCTATACATATAGACATGCATATTTTACACTCTCAGCTATATGGCATACCATCTAGATAACATTATGAATTCAGGTCATTTATTCTAATCCTGTAGTTAAGAGCTGGTAAAACTGAATCCCAGGAGAAAAACTAAATGATGTAGTGAACTTTAGGTCCAGATTTGGAATTGACTTAGAGTTCCAACTTGAACTCAGGTCTTCTGTTGCCACCGCTGGTAATGTCTCCACTGAAACATACAATGGTCTTATTACAATGTCTCAGCTCCAAATTTGACATTCTTCTCAATCTGTGAACAAAGTGACTGAAAGAACATGTCTTAAGTCTGCTATAACTGCTTCCCCTCCACCTACACCTCAGTTCTGAAACCATGAAACTTGATCAAATAAATTCAGTCATTGTTTTTCAAAAGGTGAATAATCTACCTATTACATATCCCGGTAACCTTGAAAACAAAATATCCTCCTCCCATGCCACAATTCCCCCTTGTGTTTTAAATGTAAGCCAATGGATGTGGAAAGTATTTTTGCTGCTGTTTTTTGCTTGTTTGATTTTGTTTGTGAATTTGTATCTACAGTGGTTAGCACAGTGCTTGGAGTGGTTTATATATTCCATCATCCATCCATTTATCCATTCATTTTTATATTCATTCATACCAATATGTATCAACACACAATCTTCAATATGTAGTCTTAGGGACCTACTTGGGGGTACTGAGAGTACAACATGGCTAATATGTGTCAGAGGGCGAGACTTGAACCCAAGTCATCCTAACTTTCACCTGGGAAGCCACATTTCCACATTTTCTGGTACAAAATACTATGAGACACAAAAATAATAATCCACACCATGAGAGTCAAAACATTAAAAATTTTTCTTATTTTATTTTATTACATGTTATATTCTATAATTCAATTTTCCCTCTTTGTCAAATGTATTTTCCTCAGCTTTAACATACATAACATTATTTGTATTAAAGTCCAGCCAAGGTGGTGATAATAGAGAGAGAGAGAGAGAGAGAGAGAGAGAGAGAGAGAGAGAGAGAGATACTTACGCAGTTGATCTCTTCCATTGAGGGCAAGGAATTCATTGAAGACTCAACTAATTATTGGCACCATTCTGAATAGAACAAATAAAATAAGTTTCAAAGTTTAAAAAAAAACATCCTATAGGAAAATAAGGAATGGGAATAGTAAAAGTATAACAAAAATGGAGGAAAAATAAATAGCCCCAAAGATGAAGAGACTTAGATCGTATTTAATAGATGGATTTTTCCATGCTAACAGTAATTTTAAGGAAAATTTTAGTTTTATATTTGGAAAGAATGATGGTAGAGACCCCAGGTTGTTGCCATTTTGAAAGTATAAATTAAAGCAAAGGATACTTGTTTTAAATAAATTCAAAATGTTTCCATGTGATGTCTTCAAAATGGTAATGTTGATATGGGAAAAATACAGAGAGTCATTTTGGAGCCTTATTAAACCATATTTATACTTTGTGAAGATACAAAAAATGAATATCATATGACTCAATATCTTTGCTTTAACATAAACTTGGTTTCTGCTTAAGTCTGTGAAACGAACTCTGGGGTGTGTTACTAGTATTTTGATTTATTCTATTAATATGAAAAACATATTCTTCAAATTGTGATTTCCAAACAAGATTCTATATCTTGGCTAGAATTTCAAGGGCAATGGGACAAGCTTCCCACTGTTGGAGTTATGCCTATTGCAGAGACAGAAGTCTGAAGATATTCTCTAGCCTTTCCAGTAGAATTGCAGACCTCAGGGGTCATTTAAGCCAATCTATACCTGGTCAAGAATTCCATTCATGACATTTCTGAAAAAAAATGGCTATTTCATTTTGCTTGAAGACTGCTACTGACAGAAAACCCATACCCTCCAAGGCAACTCACTTTCGAAAAATTCAAATTAAGAAATTTTACCTTGTATGCAGTCTAAGCCTACCTCTCTGTAATCCATTGTATAGAAACAAAATAAATTAAACTGAAGTGTCTCAGGGGATAGGTTGCTCTGCTTAGAGCTAGGAAGAGTTGATATCTGCGCTCACATGTTTATTAAATGTTTGACCTTGTGGAAGTCACTTAACCTCTGTTTGCTAAAGATTTTTTTAACGGTTCAATGAGGACAATAGTAGTACCTACCTTCCAAGGTTGTTGTAAGGATCAAATAAGATAATATTTGTGCTTAGCACAGAGCCCAGAACATCATAAAACCTTCCTTCTTTTTTACTCCACTGTACTTTCCTTTCCTTCCTTCCTCCCTTCCTTCCTTCTTTCCTTCCTCCCTTCCATCACATGACTCATAGTCTTACCCTCTAGTTGTCAGTCAACAAGTAGAATTGAAGTACTGTATGCTAGGCAGATATCAAGGAACGTGCTTAAAATATAAAGAACAGCAAATATAGTCTCTACCCTGAAGCTGTTCACATTCTAATTCTAATAATGGGGCTGAACACTTCTTCCATATCATAGTCTTTCAATGCACCCGCTTTCTTTCCTCTTTGTGGACAAGATCTGAGAGGAAAATTCTCAGAAAATGAAAATCTTTATAATAAAAGGTTTTTCTTACGAGTTTCTTGTGCATGTTATGTGGAGAAGTTTTCCTCTAATAGCTTATAGAGGAATTATCTTTACCAAGGTTTAAACTATTATTTTTCAGTAAACCAAAAATCTATAAAGTGACAGTTCATATATTAAAAAGAAGATGCCTTAAAAGACATTTATTATGCCTTTCCCCAACTTTTTTCTTTCCCAAGTTATCCATCTTCAGTCCTTTGCAAATATAAAGTATTCAGTACCATATATGTTCCTCTCTAATATTATCACTAGCAGCAACACTATCAATATTTTCATCCCTGTTATCATTTTTTCATCTAAGTTAAAGGCATTCAGACTGAAATGATCTGATGTTGTTTATTTAAGGAGCCCATAATATTAAACTGGAATGACAGAGAGTTTAGCATGACCCCTATGCAGGGATGACATGCAGGTTCATAAAGCATGTCATAGTTCTTATTCTTATTTTGTCTTTAAAGTAAATATCCCTGGCTAAAAGCTAAACAACAAATTGAAGAAATGATCTGAAGACAATTTGTTATCCTTCTTGTCCCTTTTATACTTTATCATATGTAAAGGCAAGTAAAATGGTTTATTTTTGTAATGAGATTATAGAGATGTAAATTCATCTTCTGCAGACTCCTTGAAAGGGTATTTGGGACAATTTCGGTAGCACCCAGGACAAAGATGGCAAGAACTTAATCTTAGTCTTATATTTCCTGTGATTTCTTCTTACTTGTTTTTATTACAGACCAATTATCCAATAAATATTATTGGGTGCTGATTAGGTTCTAGTCTCTGTAGAAAGAACTAGACATGAAAAGAAAAGCAAAATTTAAATAAAAAGCATTCCCTGTCATTAAGGAGTTCATATTTTAATCGGGGAGGGAACATGCAAATAACTAGATGCTTGCAAGATTTATACATAACGGATGGAAGATAATTGCAGAAAGGAGGATATTAACAGCTCAGGAACGAGAAGGACCAGGAGATGCCTCCTGTTGGTGGTAAGGGTTGAGTCTTGGAAGAAGGCAAGACAATTGAAGCTGTGGAAGTGTGTTGGGAAGGATGAAATTTGGCACATATTGCATAAAGTAAAAATGATAAGCTATGTTGCTAGCTGGATCTCAGATTCCATGCAGCGACTAAAGTGTGAGAAGAGTGGAATGCAGAAGAGGCCAATGTTATGAACAACTTTAAAATCCAGACAAGGAAATTTATATTTGACCCTAGAAAAAAATGGAAATTGAAATTCTAATACGGAAATGACATGAATGGACCCTTTACAAAAAGGGAGATTGTAGCATAGTGGAACACGAAATAGAATGTTGGGGGAAAAGAAAAATTGAAATGGGGGAATATATAGTTGTCCAATGCAATAATCCAGACAAAACACTGTAAGGACCTGAAGTAAGTTGTTGGATGTATGAGTGAGGAGGACATATGTGACAAATGTTGGAAGGGTTAAAATGACAATATTCAACAATTAATTCAATAAGTGACTGGCTTGAGAATGAGGAACTGAGGATGACACCAAGTTTATGAGTTTGTGTGACTGGGAAGATATTTGTGCCTACAACAGTAATTGGGGAAATTGAGGGAAAAGAAAGGGAATTCAGTTTCAGTCAGATACCTATGAAATAGTCAGGTCAAGATGTCCCATTTCTTGATGGGCCACTGGAGCTTAGGAAAAGAATTAGGCCTGGTTATATAGAGGTGGAAATCATCACCATAAAGATGATAACTAAACTTGTGGGAGATAATGAGATCATAATTGAGTTAGGTATCCTTTCATTCATTTATTAAATCAAACTAACATAATTGAGAAAGGGATTAGGAGGATCCAGGGCAAAACTTTGGGAAACTCACATGAATTGTCAGCATTGCATAGTCAAAGAATGAGTAAAGGAGACTGAGAGGGAGTTGCTGTCGAGATTGGTGAAAAGTCAATCAAGGGCAGTGTCTTGAAAACCTAGAGAGAAGAAAGTATGCAGTAGGAGTGATCAGAAAAGTTAAATGCTGCAATAAACAGGACAATTATGGTATCATTGGTAACTTTGGAGAGAAAAGGCTTAATTTAATGATGAATTCTTAAGCCATATTGCAAAAAGTTTATAAAAAAGTAAGGAGAGGGAAAGTGGAAACACTTAGGTGGCTTCTTCCAAGAGGTTCGTCATGAAGGATTAGAAGGTATGGTAGAAGAATAAAAGACAAATTTGATGTGAGAATATTTATAGACACCAAGGGACAAACCAGTAGATAATGAAAGGTTGAAGAGAAGAGAGACAGTCTGAATGATGGTGAGGGGTAAGCTGCCAAAGAAGACAGGAGGGGATAGAATTAAGATTACTTTAGAATATTGGGCTTGACAAGGAGGGCTATCTTTTCATTGAGAAATGAAGGAAGGAAGAAATAGTAAGGAAAGATGTCTAAGTGTTCCCCAATCATTCATCATTTATTTGGCACCTACTATATTGAAGACACTGTAATAAGTATTGAGTATACATATGAAAGCCAAACTACCTCCACAAGTGAGCAGTGCCTCCCAGGAGTCCTCTCCCCTTCCTCAAGCCCTGGGGACTCTTCAATTTCATCTGCAGCTCCTACCATTACTCCTCAGAAAGGACTCCTCTCTGGGAGTGGAAAAGGTGAGATTGGAGACAAAAAAAACCAACAATTCCCTTTACTCTCTCCAGAAATCTCTCATTTCTCATTTTTCTAAAATTCTCTTCAAGTCCTTAAATTTTTTTTCTTTCTTTTTCTTCTGCTTTTCCAATGACAAGGGATTTTTCTAGACTTCTCAGCTAGGTTATCTGGTTTTGAAAGTGTGTCCTTCAGTTTTATAGTTGCCATTTCTACTTTCCCCCATTACTTTTTTATATTTTATTTAAGTATGTAGATGCTATGCCAGTTGGAGAAATATGTCAACAATTAAAATCAATTTGTTTGTAGTACCTTTCAGAAAAATGCATTTTTAATATTTATTTCATTTAGTTAGGCATATTTTGCTATTTCATTATCTGAAATCTTCATTTTACCCCCTTATTTTTTAGTTGTTTAGCCACAGTGAATTTTGCTTTACTTTAACTCATGATGAATGAGTCTTTCTATTTCAAGTGTGTATTTTATAAACAATGTATTGGTAGACTCTTCTCTCTAAATCATTCTACTGTCTTCCTGTGTTTTACTGTTTATTTCATAACGTTAAGATCATGAGTTACAATCTCTATCCTTTGATGTCATATGTTTTTCTGTCTTTGCTTCCCCAAGTCTTTATTTATCACAAAACTTTCTCCTTCCTTCTAACCCCCTTTTCATCATTTCACTTTCAAGCTTAGATTGTATTTTACTTACAAACAATATTTCACCGAATCTAAAGTTTATCATTCCCCACCTTTATCCTGTTTCTCTTCACTCCTGTTTCTCTGTTGAGTGGAATATACTTTGACCTCAAACTGTGTGTGTGTGTGTGTGTGTGTGTGTGTGTGTTACCTTCTTTTGACTAGTTCAGATGGAAGTGATAGTCAAATAACACCTGCTTCCTTCACCTCTTCCTGGTTTCCATTGATTTTTATTTGCACACCTTGTTTATAGGAAATAATATCTCTCCCCCCCCTTTCCTCACTCATTTTTTTAATATCATCAAAATTTAATAAAAACACTCTCAGGACCTCTGTCTTATTTGAAGTCTTCTATGAAACATGATGACATTACGGTTTGAAATGACACTAATATCATGCCCTTACATATGTTAAAATGTGAACACTTCATCCTTATAGATTATCACATAATGGTTCATTTGTATTTTCTTTTAAAACAATTATGTTGAATCCCATGTTTGAATTTCAAAGTTCTGCTCTTCTCTAGTCTGTTAATCAAGAATGCTTCCAAGTCATCTATTTCCTTGGAGGTTGATTTTTTTTTTCGCTCAGTTCCTCTTTTTATTTTTTAAATTTCACTTTTTTCCAATTTGTATATTTTAGTTTACAACATTCATTTCCACAATATTTTGTTTCAAACTTTCTCAGCATTTCTCCTCTCCCCCAACCCCAAAACACCAAGCATTCTGATTAGCCCTTCCCCCAATCTACCCTCCCTTCTACCACACCCTTTCCTTCTTTATCCAGATCTTCTCCCTTTTCTTGTGGGGCAAAATAGATTTCTATACCCGATTAACAAATGTCTTATTCTTCAGGAAACAATTGTCAACATTAGATCCTAACACTTTGAGTTGCGACTTCCCTGTCTTCCTTCCTCCCCAAGCATTCGCACTGACAAGGTAAACAATACATTATGGGCTACATATGTGTAGTTTCACTAAAGAAAGAGTTCAACTTTAGTAAGCCCTTTATGATTTCTCTTTCCTGTATATCTTTTCATGCTCCTCTTGATTCTTTTTTTAATATAAATTTATATATTTAACTTTTTACATTCATTTTCACAAAATTTTGGGTTCGAAAATTCTCTCCCCATTTGTCCCCTCCTCCCACCTCAATACACCGAGAATTCTAATTTCCCCTATCACCAGTTTGCCCTCTCCTCTATCATCCCTCCCTTCTCTTGTCCCCATCTACTCTTTTGTCCTGTAGGGCCAGATAACTTTCTATTCCCCATTACCTATATTTCTTATTTCCTAGTAGCAAGAAGAATACTTGACAGTTGTTCTTAAAACTTTGAGTTCCAACTTCTCCCCA
>JAQQSK010011973.1:0-12061 GCA_028658325.1 Potorous gilbertii
ATATTCTATACTTCTTTACCCCACCAGTGCTCAGCATTTTGTGGTCACACGGTAAAATACGTTCCATGAATGAATACTCAAAATATTTTGAAAACCATTTTAAAAGAAGTTCCCAAACCATTCTGATCATTCCACTTTCACATCCACAGGAAACTTTTCCTTATATCTAATATAAATCCAGAAATGTTAAGAAATATTGCTACACCAGTAATTTGATGTGCTTTTCCTTCACATAATAACCTGCATCTCCCCCATACCCTCTCCAGGTTGTTCAGAGGAAACTGAGCTTGGGACAAACTGCCCTGCACACATCGCCTGCCCTGGGTGCATTGTTGCCTAAATATCTTCGGCTGCAGCTTAAACCCATTTCCTCTCATTCTGTTCTCAATTGGGAACAGCAGCTGGTCACCGTGCTTTGTGTAATTATTTTTCTCATACGCTTGTATTCCATGCAGAAATCAGTCCCGTAGGGAGGACATATCTGTTTGGAACTTACTGGGGAGCTCTTTTCAGATTGATTTCTTTTTGAGGGTGAGGGGCAAAAACAATCAAGGAAACTAGCTTCTATTTGTACTGCACGTATATTCATTCATCCATTTATCTGTCTTGTATTTACATCATTTTTTATATATTAGCTTTCCTATTTGAATATAATTTTTTTTTGCTTTGAGAGCAACGATAACATTTTTTCCCTATCACCAGCATTCAGTACAATGCCTGGCACATAGTAAGTACTTATTCAATTCTTATTGAATGACTGATTGGCTAATGATGGCCTCCAAAACTTCGATCTGATTCATGATTTTAAGGTCATTCTGTATGATATCCAGTTTGGGGGCATTCTCTCAAATTCTAGGTATACAGATTAAGCCCTAATTAAAAAAAAACCTGACCAAAATAGTAGGCTATGAGAGTTCAGAGTATTTGGTTGTTGAAATAATCTTGGAATTCAATGTTAAGTTAAACTTTCCTGGCTTGCTTTAGTCTAAAAGTCAAATAAAAAATGTCCAGAGACCAGGAGACACATGAATGCCAGTAGATGGGTCAGACATGTCATTACAATTTCTCATGGGGCAACATTTCAATGTGTAGCCCCTCACTCTAATCTGAACAAGGAGAACAAAGATAAGTAAAGGCTCTTCCAAACTCCCAAACAATAGGTTGTAAGTCTGTTACATGAATAGCTCAGGTAATTCTTAGTTCATCTAATCTCACCTTTTCAACCCAATTTTAGAAGCAATAACTACTTAGTGGTAGGTTGAGGATGAAAGAAGACCTTCTCATTCTCCCATGTCTCTCTGGTTATGGGTAGACAATGTAATCCCTATCCAAGGAGAGGTATAAAGATAAAATTCATTTAAGCAAGGAAAACAAGAAAATTAGTAGGGAGGATATGGAGAACATCCGGAAAGAGAAAAGAGAAAGCTGGAAAAAATATGATTTCAAATGGAAATATTTAAATGTCTGTAACATCCCTGAACCAAGTGCTCTGACAGCAGAAACAAAATTTTTTGCAGTTCAAATGTGTCAAGAGTTGAAAGATTGTCTCAAGTTTGATTAAAACTCCAATGTTCAACCAGTCTTCATGAAACACATTTTCTCCTCCTTTGGGGTTTCTTCACTGTTGCTTTATCACTTTCTGTCTTCTATTTTAGTCATCTGTGCACTTGTTTAATCCCCTCTACCAGACTATAATTTTCTTAATGACAGGAGCTTGTCATGTGTATATATATTTGCTTGTATGATTTCCATGTAGAAAGCCCGGATGAATGATTAAATTATTTAATCCAGGGGCTCTTTAAGAAACAGGATGGGGGTGGAATCTTGTCTTCAGAAAAAAAATCCCAGTACTCTCTGCTATTTCTACAGCTCCTTTAAATCACTTAAGAAAAGATAGGTGTTTTCCTGTGACTGTTGCTCAGAAAGGCAAGAGTAGACTGCACTATTTTTCTGTATCTGATGGTGGCATTGAAATAGCTGACATTCTTTCTTGTAAAGCAGGAATGAGGACAAAATGGATGACCTCCTCTCTCTTCTCCCATCTGTTGGGTAGTTTGATGCTGGAACTCATCAGTCGAGGGAGGCTGGAGAAACTGTTTTGCTGGAGATTTTCAAGAGAAATTTAGAAAAAGATAAAGCCCTATCCAGTCAAAGGAGAATTGGAATGGGTATTGGACTGAGAGGCAGGAGGTACACTTTCTGGATCTGAGACCAGTTTCCTCATCTGTAAAATGGGGTTGGTGATAGCATTGAGCCTGGAGTCAGGAAGACTCATCTTCCCAAGTTCAAACCTGGCCTCAGACATGTATTAGCTGCATGACCCTGGGCAAGTCAATAACCTTTTTTGCATCAATTTTCTCATCTTAGAAGGAAATAACAAACCACTTCAATACCAAGAAAACCTTAAATGGGGTCATGAAGAGTTGGACACAACTGAGAATGACTGAACACACAACAAGGAAACCTACTACCTGCTGAGATGGTTTTGAGGAAAATGCTGTTTTGATACTAAAGCATTCTGTAAATTATGAATAAAGATGATACATTGATATCTAAGCGTCAAAGTACATGAGTGTTCTTTTCAACCTTTAGGCAGTGCCTTGGGATTTACACTGCAATGCATATATACACACAGAAAACGACCATGGGATATGGGGAGGGTCTGAGACTTCAAATTTCAGATATAATGTCTGTTTCCATGACAGCAGCATACCGAGGATGGGGAGTCAATTTAGCTCATCATGAGAGATAAATATATCCAGAAATCTGGTCTTGATCAACTTCTTGTGAACCCAACTCAGTTGTTACCTCCAATTTCTCCACTGTGAAAACTTTTTCTCTTAAGCCAAGCTTTTCATGGGTCTTAATTCTGCCAATCCTTGGCTAGGATTTTTATATCATTTTCATTTCCTGAATTTTGTGAAGTCTTTTCTCCTCTTGGGATCTGCCATGGGCATCCTTTTTTCTCTCTCTCTGGCCTCTTCTCCCATAATCCCCAGGCAAGGAAGATATTCATTTTGTACATGGGCACCTGCTTACCTAGAGTTCTCCCAGAATCACCAAACTGCAAATTTCAACTTCCTAGTGGAGCAATTTGTGTGGGACGCACTGTACACTTTGTGGAGAGGTCCTAACAGGAGTCCTTGGGAAAGTCACCAAAAGCTAATAGAGTATCTTTTAGAGAAGCCCTTTGGATTTTCATATGGGTAAGCTGCATCATGTTAGAGAAGGGCTGGGGATGAGGGGAACTTAAATTCCCATCTACTCCAGGAAAATTATCAGAGATATAGATGGATTTCCAGCCACCCCACCCCCCAACATGCTTCCCCACCTCTTCATTACTGCCTTTCCTCCTATGGAACATTTTTTTTCTTCTATGTGCCTCCATTAATCCTGTTATGAGAACTTAAGGTTTTGTGTTTCCCTAAATACAAATGCAGACTGTATGGGACTAGTGTGAAATAGTATACATGGTACTGGATTTGGACCCAAGAAGAACTACATTCAAATGTCGGTATTGACCAGGACCCTGAGCAAGTCAACAGACCTATTTGTCTTTCAGTTTTCTCATCTGTAAATTGATGAGAGTCCCTTCCAGCACTAGCTTGATGCTCCCATAAACTGCGACATAAGAAATGGCAGCCACTTCAATTACCCCAAGGTAAATTCACCAAATTATACCATCTTTTCAGTGCCTTCCCTTGATCATGCTAGTAGAATTTATTTTTCATTCTTCCCTTCTACAAAATAAATACTATATGGTAGTGACTCCAAAATAGCTGCCCTGCTAATACCTCAAATCCCTTTTGGGCTAAGAGAATATTGGGGGTAATTAAGAAGTTAGGAAGGCCTGGTGAAAGTAGCCAAGGAAAGAGGTGGATGGAAGGCAAGCACAGAAGCACTTGGATTCATTGCTGCATCATCTTGGAGATGAAAAGACTATGGTTTCCTCATGGCCATTGTGGAGAATCTATTCTTTGAAAATGAAGTGTCTGGGGACATGTGATGACTGGCATGTTCCTGTGCAAAGGAAAGGAAGACACACACACACACACACACACACAAATTCCAAATTATGTTTGCATGTGGGAAAAACTGAAAATTCATAGAAAATAAAGAGGCAGCTACTCTCCTGAGAAAATAAAAGGAATAGATGAATGACAAATGCATATTCTCCACCTTAGGAATTTCTTACTGAGGTCCTCCAAAGAGTACTCAGCTATGAATGTTTTGCCTTTTCTTAATGAAGAAATTATTTGAAAAAGAGTGAGGATTTTTTATTTTTCTTTTGCATATGAATATACTGGTCATCACATGCCCTGAGAAGCTTTGGAATGCCCCTCTGTAGACTCCTACCCCAATCTTCTTACCCTATAATATCTTCTTGTCTTAATAAATGGTCCTTGTCCAATGGACACCAATCACCTAGAAAAATGATTTGACCTTTTCTATGTACCTATTACTTTTTTAAACATTTTATTTGGTGGAGCAAAATGCTACCTTAAGTACTCTCTAACAACTATACATTCCTTAAAAAAATATGGAAACAGAGATGGCTATGTTGGATGACTCTAAGATGTAATATCAAGTGAGACGTAAAACAAAGAGATGTTTGCCAAAGTTATTTCTTTCTTCCTGTCATGGAAGGTATCTAGCACAAACTCCAAGTGGGAAGTCTTCCAAGTATTTCTTTCTGCAAGTGATGACTTTGTGTTGATTGCATCAAACCCTAGAATATTGCCACTTCTCTGAGAAGAGATCTACAAACCCTAAAGAGAGTCCAATCTAACTATACATGTAGAAAAGTCAAATGGATAAAAAATGTTCAGTATGCCCTTCAGTTATAGTCCTGAATCCAATATGTAGTTGAATGAACAAATGATAGAAAGACCTATCAGACACTACATATAGATAATAAACTAGATCAATCATTAAACAGAAGAACTCAAGGCTCTGGAGTGTATTCTGGAAGTTGCACAGTTCTCTCTGAAACAATGACCAATCTTTTCAAGACCAATAGTCTTACAATGGTTCTGCCTGCCTAAGAATCATAGCAGATCACAAACTCTAGGGAATATATACTGCAGGTAACCCAAAGAGCCACAGAAAGATGTATGGTCAGTGGGAGCTGGTTACAGTATAGTTATTGCTGGTGCAAAACTGAGTAGGAGATATGGATAAAAGACCTTGTCCAAGAAAAATATGACTAGAAAAGGTGTGTGTGTCATGTAACCACTGAACAACAGCAATAAAAATCCTTATAAGGAATTGTAAAATCTGGGGAGAGAAGAAAGGGGCATAAATCTGGGGCAGATCATTCACTTTTCCCATCCCAAGAACCAGGAATTTCTCTCCCAAAAACAATGTTATAAATGATGGTTAGGTTTTGAGGCTAGCCTACCAAAACAACTCAACTTATTATTAAAGTAAAAACACTGTCTTTTAAACAGAATTGTTTCCTACTGTGTTTCGGTGCAAATGTATTCCAACTATATTATCAGTCAAATCGAATTTTGTGGGCTAGCCTGGAAACCTAATCACTATCTATAGACATTTTTCTAAGGAAAAATATATTTCAAATGTAGTACAACCAACATAGAAATGAATTTCTGAAACACAATGTTTGTAGGCTGAGAACATCTATGAGGCAGAAATAGGTAGGTAATAAACATTTATTAAGCGCTTATTGTATGCTAGCCATTGTGCTACATACTAGGCAGGCCAATAGGAGCAACTTCCAGGGCTTATCATGCAAAAGATCCAATCTAATCTCCTACACAATGTTCCCCACAGTCTTTTTTACCTTAAACTTACGTTCCTAAGACACATCTAATCTTCTAGGCTAGTACTATAGATAGGTGACCATTAATGATGATTTTGAGGGTCCCCCAAGACCCAAGGATACTTCCAAATGAGAAAGATTACATTATCTTGAGCATAGATATAGTGTGAAGGATAATTTATTGTATTCATATGCATATGATTTTGGGGAATAGGGGTGAGAAGGATAGGCTTGTGATTTCCTTGGAGTCAGTCAGTGATCTCTCATGGTTTTTGATCCTACATCCCTCTCACTGACAAAGGTTTCTATATACTTTCAATATGTATATATTTAGCTGCTTACAAATTAAGGGCATTGTTGTACTAATACTTATGTACATTATAGGACATATAAAAGTGGACTTTTTTTAAAGGACAAAGTAAAGATAGAACAATATTTGACCCTAGGAAGCCACTAGATTTTATTGAGTAGGGGAGTAACGCAGCGAGACCTGAATTCTTTGGCAGCTGTTTGGTGGATGGGTTGAGAAAAGGACAAGCATAGAGACCAATTACAAAGCAGTTGTAAGGTGCCAGGTGAGAATCTATGAGAATATTGACTTGGATGGTGGATATGTGAGTAGAATGGAGGGAATAGATGTTTTCAAGATAGAAGCAAGATGGAGGAAGCTGAGGGAAGGGAGAATTAGAAGTTAAAGATGATGCTAAGGTTGAAAATATGGATACCTGGAAGAATGATGGGACCCTCTGCAGTAATAGGGAAATGCAGAGGAGTGGGGAATGATATTTGTAACAAATGTCAAGCTAAAGATGCCTGCTCATCCTATGCCACTCACTCTCTCATTCCAAAGAAAAAGAGGGGAAGTAGGACTCTTGATCAATATTCACTTCCCTGGAACACAGAACCAATGCTCCTGTGTGATCTGGCTAGCTGTGGTATGCCACGGGGTGTTGAAGGTCAGAAATTTCTTACTGCCACCCCTGCAGCTGCCATTGTGGGTGTCTGAGTAGTACTTAGGTTATAACTTCCCCGCAGGGCTGAGGCCAGGCTCAGAAGGGAGGAAAGGATGGGGAGAATCTAGGAGCTCACAAAGTGAATGGAGGAGGCCAAAAGGGAAAATGTTGAAGAATAAGGGTAGGGGTCTGTGTCTTAGAGACAAGCCCCACAATTAGCTATCACAGGAAAAGTGGGACACAAACCATCTTCCCAGATGCCAATTTGTTGACCATACATGGAGACAGGCCATCATTGCCAAGGGGTTCAATAGGCTTCTTGTGATCAGGCCATGGCCTCCCTAATGCTATAACCTCTATTTTTGAGAACACAGGTACAAAGAACTCCCAGTAAGGAAATTCCCTCTATCCCTACAGATTAGTGCCTGCTATGCAACTTGATAATCTTAGAGAGGTTAAATGATTTATCCAGTACTCCAAAGCCAAAATATGTCAGTAGTAAGATTTGAACTCAGATCTTCACAAATGTAAAACTAAGTTCACCATTTTGCTTCTCTCATCTATGACATATAAGGTAATTCTCAGTTTACAGAACATTCATTTATTTAGGGAAAACCATCCTACTTCAGCAAATAAGAGTTATTGTAAGTAAAATAGAAGAGCCTGCTAGTGTCTGATGCTTTATTTATTGTACAAACACTAAAGTGATCATTTTCATTTTATTTTCCACCCTATAAAATCGCATAAAACTGATGGTGAACCCTGGGGAGAGATAGCTAATGGGAATTCTCCTTGATTTTAAAACTCTGCAATTTCCTTCATTTCTCAAACAGCATGTCAATTCAATATTCGCAACGAAGGACTTACATTTCTGATAATATTTCAACTTCCTGAAACATTGCTACATAATAGTAAATATTTTTAGTTAAGCCTCTCAAATATAAGTGTTTCAGAACCCACCATGAAAGACAGAATTTTTGACTAATGGTAAAGAAAGTGTGGTATAAGATTTGCCCACACTAATAAGCCAGTGGTAGAAACAGCATCAACTTGGTCACAGAACCATTGTTATGAGGAATATTAGACCTAAAAGGGATTAATCTTACTATTCAATTGTGTCCAACTCTCTGTGATCCCACTTGGAGTTTTCTTGCAAAAGATAGTGGAGTGGTTTGCTATGTTCTTCTCCAACTCATTTGACAGATGAGGAAACTGAGGCAATCGGGGTCATGATTTGCTCAGGGTCACGCAGCTAGAAAGTATCTGAGTCTGGGTTGAAATCAGGAAGATGCATCTTCTTGAGTCCCAGCCTGGTGCTCCATCTACTGTGCTACTTGGCCAACTAGGATAATCTAATTCCCTCTCACACATGTTCTGGCCACTTCATTTTACAGAAAACTGAGATTCCCAGATGCGAAGAGAGGTGCCCAGCCAAATCAGTGGAAAAGCTGGGATCTGCAGCTCCAATGTCCTTTCCATGACATCAAGTCCTTACATGGTTCCCTAGGACCCATTCCCTAACTCTGTGTTCCCACTTTCTCTACCTAATTAAAGTGATAGTCCTGGCAAAGATATTTAAGAAAAAGATGCTTCCAACCAGATGTTTCCTTAGGTTCATCCAAACATTTGGATAGAACAATCAGCCTTCTCTCCATCTGGGTGACATAAGCACTATGTTTAATTTAAACATCAGAAATGCATTCCTTTTGTCCCATGCCTTTTACCCATTTACATTCACTCCATTGTTCTGCATACCTTCCTCAAGTATCTGCCAATTTGGTTCATCTCTGCCATGGTTACCATGTTTTTCCTTAACACTAACTAGCACTTTGAGATCCAACTTTCAAAAGGCCACTGATTGACCTTTTTTTCCCTTTTTTTTTGCTCAGTTGTGGGCCCCCAACTAACCACCCATGAAGACTTTGTGGCTGTGGATAAAAGCATCTGCAACTATATAACTACACGATTTGGCCACTTAATCCCACAGAGCAATATTAATGTTACCAAATGGACGTGAGGCCAGAGAACAGCGACCACACTTAAGCTTCATTTGACATACTGCCTAGTCGATGGCTGATGGCGTAACCAAGGGAGACTAAATAAGGTGCCCTATGAAAGGGTGTCATTTGCTGTCCTTTCCATCATTGTTAATAATATCAACATGTTTGAAAGCATCAGCAGTTCTAGGGCCACACATCAGAGAAAGGTAAAGACCAGACCACTTAGGATTCTAAAGCGGCAAAGTGACAATTCTCAGCAAGAGACTTTACATAAATGACATTCTCAATTCTTTTGTACTGCCAGACTTTATGTCTCTAAAACAGAAAACAGAATTTAGTCTCACATAAAGTAATCATTGATTTGCCAAATCTTCCGTTTTTATTTTCATATATTGAATGAGGACTGGTTCATCCTCTCAATCATTCATGCACAGCACTAAGGATGGGCAAGTTTGCCCTTCACAGCTTATAAGTGCTTCCTTCCACTGGCTCCAAGGTCATCTGGTGTCCTTTCAGATGCTTATCTGCTCTGAGGATCTTGGAGTCTGACTATTCACTCAGTTTATCTTGGCATCCTCCAAAATAGCCTCTGTGCCATCTCTCATACAAGAAAGCTTCTCTGTCTCCATATGTTCCTTTGCACTCCACGAAGGATGTTTATTTGTGCATACCAAGAAAAATACCTCAGCACTAACAATGAGGAAGACCATAAGGAGCTTTGTAGACTCCAGCAGTGACCACTAAAGATAGACTGAGTTTACTTTGTGGGTAATACCCAAGTCCACAAGACTCTTAGGAAATGTCTGGGATGCCTCAATTCTACTGATACAAGGAAGATCCTAGTCAGTGGCATTTTGCAGGATGGCAAGTTGCTAGCAAATGTGATCGCTAGTTCAGTACTCTTGTTTGAGTGGGAAGCCTTATTTGCTGTGTTCAGCTTTTTGTGACTAAGGTTTTTTACATAAAGGGTCATACAGGAACATCATAGTCTCACAGAAAATACTGAGGCAAAGTAGCTAGGAATCTCACTAGCCACTCCCACATAGGGCATACTAATGTGGAAAATATTCAGCTATTGATATGTTTTCTATACTAGGGAGAACAATGTTATGGAGGGGCATCAGGTAAATGGAAGATACTTTTTACTCTGAAGGTACTTTCTTTGCATTAGAAAGTTGGCCGTATATCCGTTGCCTGATTAAGGCATACTTTAAAAGGGAACGTATGATGAGAGCTAAGTTGTTTATGTGGATTGTGAGTGCCATTAGTTTCCTCGTCTGACAGAGAAGGGAGTAGAATTAGATTCAATTCAAACAATTTAATTAAATTCACTAAACATTTGTTGAGCACCTACTGGGTACCGTGGACTGTCCCCACCCACCGCCAAGCGCTGACATTACAAACACAGAATGAAACAGCTCCTGCCAGAGCTTAGATTTTATTAGGATAAGGGAAAACAAAATATATACACAGAGAATATGCAATTTACATTACACGCAAAGTAAGTACAAAGTACTCAGTAAGTGCAAAGACATTTTGGGTACTTAGAGACTAGGAAAGCCCCTATGTAGGAAGCAGCCCCTGATGTTTTTGGCTTTGAAGAAAGCTAAGGATTCTATGAGCTAGAAATTAGGATCAAGAGCACTCCAGGTGTGGGGTATGCTTTGTGTAAATGCATGTTAGAAGATGGGGTGCTTATATAATGCTGTATCTGGGTAGCAGCAAGTAGACTAGACCGACTATAGTGTAGAGTGAGCAAGACACTAGGGAGGCATGGGTGATCTAAAATCATTCTGAAAAGATAGTTTGGAACTAGATTATACAGGACTTGAAATGCTAAGGAGAAAGAACTGATACATAGAACTATGTATCGAACATATGTGTGTATACATATGTGTATGTATGTTTCTCCACATATATAATGTAGTATGTGTATATACCTATAGATATAGACGTATGTATACCTATATATACCTATTTGTATTGAATGGTGGCCATCTCCAGGGCAGGGAAGCCAAAAATAAAAGAAAAAAGAAATCTACATTATGATTTTGTTGCATATTTAAAAGGAATAGAAAATTGTACATAGTAGATTTGCAGTTTCATGTGCAGTCATCTTTTTATGCTTATTACTATGTTATGGAAATGCTTGTTCCATTCCATAAATGAAAAATAAAATAAATATTATTAATATTTAATTATTAATATTTAATTATACGTATGTATATATATTTATAGGTCATCTAGGTGGTGCAATGGATAGAGCACCAGTGCAAGAGTCAGGAGGACCTTAGACACTTGACACTCACTAGCTGTGTGACCTTAGGCAAGTCATTTAACTGCAATTGCCTCATCCTTGGTCATCTCCAGTCATCCTGATGAATATCTGGTCACTGAATTCAGATGGCTCTGGAGGAGAAGTAAGGCTGGTGACCTGCACAGCCCTCCCTCACTCAAAACAAATTCAAGTGCAAGTCAGGTCATCGTTTCTCTGATGTCATGGTCTTCTTTGGCAATGAAGGACAAACATACACACACACACACACATATATATGTAATAATAAATAAAGAAGAAATGTCAAACAGAAGTGTTTATATTTTATCTTAGCAGCAACAGGGACCTGCTGAAGGGTTCTGAGGAGCTGTATGTTCTGAATATCATTTTGGCTGCTTGGAGAAAGATGGTTAGGAGAAGGAAGAAACTGAAGGCCGAGGGACTAATTAGGAGGTTGATTTAATATTCTAATTGAGAATTGATGATGGGCTTGAACTAAGGTAGTGGCTATCTGAATAGAGATAAGAGAAGAGATGTAAAAGTTTTTGTAGGGGTAGAGTAGATGACTTGGCAACTGACTGGTTGTGGTGTGACTGAAGGGGAGAACAGGGTCAAGGATAACTCCTCATTTGTGAACCTGAGTTACTGAAAAGATGGTGGTGTCTTTCTGAATTTGGGTAAATTTAGGAAAAGGAGCAGATTTTGAGAGAGAGATGATGAGTTCTGTTTGGGTTGTATTTGAATTGAGGTGATTATAGAACATCCAGGTGATGTCCAGTAGGCAGGCAGTGACAGCTGGAACTTCTATGCAGTTATGCATATTAAGGGGTCAATTTAATAGAGATGATCATTTTCTTTATTTTTTAATATTAATTTATTTATTTAACTTTTTACATTCATTTTCACAAAATTTTGAGTTCCAATATTTTCTCCCCATTTGTCCCCTCCCCCCTCCTCAATACACTGAGCATTCTAATTACCCCTATCACCACTCTGCCCTCTCTTCTTTCATCCCTCCCTTCTCTTGTCCCCATCTTCTCTTTTGTCCTGT
>JAQQSK010011974.1:0-12060 GCA_028658325.1 Potorous gilbertii
AATAGGATGGGATCATATCTTAAAAGAAATCAAGGTAAACAGTGAGAGAGAAATGGAGTGGGAGGAGAGAGGGTGAAATGGAATGGGATAAATTATCTCTCATAGAGAAATCAAACATCAACAGACATGACTTCCTCTGCCTGATAATCAACCATAATTATCAGACAGAGAAGCACCCACATCTGGGTTTTCCAAGCCTAAGGGCTCCTTAGCAGCTTCCCAGAGTCTTCTTCTGGTTAAATGAACAATTCCAGTAAGCCCCAAAGTAAAATCTCAGCCTCAGAGTATTTTCACCTTTTTTTAGAACCAGAGGGCATCCCAACCCTTGAGATAACAAATGATGTGGGCCTTCCTACAAATCTTCCCTACTCAAATTCCCCTTAATGGACAGACCCATTAATGGATGGGGAAGATCTTTAATCACATTAACAGTACAAATACATATAAGATTTTAGTTAAAGAAACTCTTATTTCTGTACTTTACTCCTAATAAATACTCTTGGTTGATAAAGGCAAGATTCAATCAGAGGCATTTGATTATAATAAAATAAACAAAAAAACCCAGCAAAAGATCCCACTTTGCCATTACATTCCCACTCCCACCGTGTTGTTTGCCTCACCACACACATTCCTTTAATTTTTTTAAATTTAATTTTTATTTATGTGTTTGTTTATTTTTAGTAAACATGACTGGTCAGTTAAGGACAGCCTGAAATGTGTTGAGGGGGATGTAATATTAATTAAGCTTTTTATCAAGTTAGCAGGTTTTGGTCCTCATATCGGAAGTGGATCAGAGTTTCAGACTTTGATTCAGCACACTTTGGTCAAGTTTCATTATTAACTTAACTTACATCTCTGGAAGTATGCTCAGAAAGGATCCTTTCATTTCTTTTTCCTTTTTCCTTTTTCCTTGGGGCAGCTAGGTGGTGGAGTGGATAGAGCACCAGTGTAGGAGTCAGGAGGACCTGAGTTCAAATCTCACAGACATTTGACACTCACTAGCTGTGTGACTTTGGCCAGATCACTTAATCCCAATTGCCTCATCCTGGGTCATCTCCAGGCATCCTGATGAATATCTGGTCATTGGATTCAGATGACTCTAGAGAAGTGAGGCTGGTGACCTGCACAGCCCTCCCTCATTCAAAAACAAAGTCAAGTGCAAGTCATGTCATCATTTCTCCAATGGCATGGCCTTCTTCGGCAACAAAGGATGAACACATATTTTTCCCTTTTCTGCTTTCCTTTCCTTTCCTATCCTCCCCTTCTTTCCTCTTTTCCTCCTTCTTTCCTCCCTCCTTCCCTCACCATTTCTTTCTTTGTTTCTTTGTTTCTTTCTTTCTCTCTCTTTCTCTCTTTTTTTTCCTTCCTTCCTTCCTTCCTTCTTTTCTTACCTAAAACCTTAGACCCAGTGCACTCCGAAGTTCATAGATTGAACAACAACAGATCCCTGCCAAGCTCCACTCAATAGCTGTTTTTGTACCCTCCTGGATTAGAGTGAATGTCAATAGTGGCTGATTCAATTCAAAACAGCAACCCTGAGGCTCCTGCTCCTCCTAATTTGATTTATTTACTTATTTATTCTTTTCTATTTAAAAGGGCCACCCCCTGACTTTTAAAGAGGCCTATTCACTGAATGGGCATTACTTCACTTTAAGTGAACATCTGAAAAGGCCTTCGCCTAAAAGGCCAGGATCTCTTATTGCATCCTGGGCTGTCTCCAGTCTTCCTGATGAAGAGCTGGTCACTGGATCCAGAAGGCTCAGGAGGAGAAAGTGAGGCTTGTGACCTTGCACAACTCTCCCTCATGCAAAGCAAAGTGCAAGTCATGTCATCACTTCTCTGATGCCATGATCTTCTTCAAAAATTAAGGACAAACACAACAACAAGGGACTAAGATTTACTTAAATGAGAATTAAGAGAATTCTGATTAAGTTCTCTATGTTAAAGAATCAACCCTTTCTTTCTGTGTTTGGATCTAAATTACTTTTATGAACCTCAACTTGCTATCCTTCCTGTTTCTTTATGGCAAATATACTAGCTAGGGGATTTGCACCCTGAAACCTTACTGAATTACATCAGTTTCCTTAAATGGAAAACTTCAAAGAGATCATAACACTTTGATGGACCCGAAGCACAGCCTTTCCTGTCCTGAAGTGAAATAGGCTGTCTTTCAAAGTAGTGAGTTCTCCATCACTGGAGGTCTTCAGGCAGGGGCTGGTTTGCTACTTATCAGTGATGTAGAGGTGTTTTATGGTCAGGTAAAATTTGGGTTCCATCCAACCCTTTGATTCTGTGACTCTGTTCATTTTCTATTTCTGTAGGTGTGAATAAACTAACTATTCTTATGAATTGTTGTACTCAAGTTAAAGAGTGAGCCTGTGATTTCAGTGGTGTAGGGATCTCCTGAGGAGACACTCATTCCACCATAGTGCCTCTGTAGTTTATAGTTTGTTGCCATTGTAGTTGTTTTTCAGTTGGAGCTGACTCTTCATGACTCCATTTAGAGTTTTCTTGGGAAGATACTGAAATGGTTTGCCATTGCCTCCTACAGCTCATTTTCTGACGAGGAAAACTGAAGCAAGTAGGCTTAAGTGATCTTCCCAGGGTCACATTGTTAGTAAGTGTCTTGGGGCCAGATTTGAACTCAGGAAGAGAAGTGTTCTTGACTTCAGGTCTGCCAATCTATCCACTATACCACCTAATTTATCCTTCTAACTTTAGGGCTTAGAACAAGGTAAATGATTTTTATAGACTTACACAGTCAGTACAGATTCAAATTGAGATTTGAATTGAGGTATTCTGGGATCTGAGTCTAGCTCTTTACCCACTATGCCCTCCTAGTAATTAAATTTTTTTATATTTTTATATATTTTATTATCTAATTATATAGATAACAAAATAAATATAAAATTGCATACATATTATATAACACTTACATTGCATTAGCCATTCTTACGTACTTGTGAAATTTGGACGCTGTCTCTTATTGAAAAACAGTAATTGTTATCATAAACTTTGGTTACCTTAGTTTATTTTGTATTTTTTAATTTGTTTCTTTTTTCTTTTTAACACAGTTTATATCACATAAAAACAATTACAACTTTTGGTGATGATACTTGTTTTAAAGTATTTACAATGTAGACCACAGACAATTTTTTTTTAACATTAACCAACTGAGACACATATAATAATTACATATGCTAACTTCACAAGCCCTTGACCTAATTGTCTTCACAGGATTACCAAGAATTAAAGGACCCTAACTTATGATTGTTGGTCTAAAGTTCTAAGCCTAATAGCTTAATTTTAGACTTAACCTCGAATGTGCCCCTACCAACAATCTATAATTTAATAGATCTGGTTTTAAGCTTACAAACCTTTTGACTATAGGAAATTGCCACTAAGAGTAGGGACATTGCAGGGAAACAATATCTCCCCAACTTCATGTCAGTTCCAGGCAGGAGTAGATTGTCAACTTGCATTCAGTCAGGCTTGAAGTCTGCCAGGTGTCAGTGGCGAAATTGAGTCAGGAGAATCCCAACTCAGCCTAGGCTGAACAACTGCTCTCCCACCCTTTCCATGAGGTCACCTTTTGCAGTTCATACCAGCATCTCACAGGCTTACTGGCATCATGGATTGGAGACTCAGATCGTCTTTCTTGCTATCCGTACCTGGAGTTAGACTCAGAAGAACAGTCAGTTAATAGTCCTATAGAATCCTAAAATAGCAAATTCCAATAACCAGGTTTCAGATATGACTATAATTTCATATTGGCTAAGTAGCATCTTTTGAGGCAAGTCTTAAGGGGCTTATATGCCTTTCTATACATGTTCTAGTTCCTGAATAAAGACAGTCATAAAATCAAATTTACCATTAAAAACTTAAGCTTTTCCATCAATGCCAACTTTTACCTGAGGTTACTTGCCTTTAGGAAATTTAGACTAAAATTCTTTTCCCCAAACTAAATATGTCTCTGATTTAGACTCAGTGATTAATTCAGGCAATTGTTTTAGTACTAATTGCTTTTATATCGCTTTGTAACAGTTAGTCCAATTTTTCTCCCCATTTCTCCCCTCTCCCCACCCCCTAAATACCTTGCATTCTGATTACCCCTTCCCTCAGTGTACCCTCCCTTCTATCACAGCCCACCCTTCCCTTATCCCCATCTTTTCTCTTTTCTTGCAGGGCAAGAAAAATTTCTATACTTCATTACCTGTGTTTCTTATTTCCTGGTTATGTGCAATAATAATTCTCAACATTTGTTTCTAATATTTTGAATTCCAACTTCTTACCCTCCCTCCCTCCCCATCCCCACTGAGAAGGCAAGCAATTCAATACAGACTAAATATGTGTCATTTTGCAAAAGACTTCCATAATAATCATGTTGTGTAATACTAATTGTATTGCCCTCTATCCTACTCTATACCCCCTTATTTTTTTATTCCCTCATTTGACTTTGTCTCTTCCTAAAAGTGTTTATTTCTAGTTACTCCCTTCTCCCATTTGCCCTCCCTTCTGTCAGTCCCCTCATCCCACTTGTTGCCCTCTCTCCTACTTTCCTGTATAAGGAAGTATAAGATAGATTTTCATACCAAATTTAGTGAGCATATTATTCCCTCCTTAAAGCATATGTGGAGAGTAGTTTCACTTTTCCCCTCTCCCTTTCTCTCTTTTCTCCTCCATTGAACAAGATTTTTTTCCTATCTCTTTTATGAGTTATAGCCTGCCCTATTACATTTCTCCCTTTCTCCTCCCAATATTTTCTTCCCTCATCTCTTAATTTTTATTTTATTTTATTTTTTTGTGGATACCATCTCTTCTGATTCAACACAGCCTGTACTCTCTATCTATATATGTGTGTGTTGTGTGTATGTGTGTGTATGTACAATCCCTCCACCTACCCAAATACTGACAAAAGTCTCAAGTGTTATAAATATTTTCTTTCCATGTAGGAATGTAAACAGTTCAGCTTTAGAAAGTCTTTTATGAGTTTTCTTTCCTGTTTACTTTTTAATGCTTCTCTTGATTCTTGTGTTTGAAAGTAAAATTTTCTATACAGTCCTGGTCTTTTCATCATGAGTGCTTAAAAGTCCTCTATATCATTGAATGACCATTTATTCTCTTGAAGTATTATACTCAGTTTTGCTAGGTAGATGATTCTTGGTTTTAAATCCAGTTCCTTTGACTTCTGGAATATCCTATTCCAAACCCTTCTATCCCTTAATGCTAAAGCAACCAGATACTATGTTATCCTGATTGTATTTCCACAATACTTGAATTGTTTCTTTCTAGCTGCTTGCAATATTTTCTCCTTGACCTGGGAACTCTGAAATTTGACCACAGCATTCCTACAAGTTTCTCTTCTTGGGTCTCATTCTGGAGGTGACCAGTGGATTCTTTCAATATTTATATTGCCCTCTGGTTCTAGAATATCAGGAGAGTTTTCCTTGATAACTTCATGGAAGATAATATCTAGGATCTTTTTTTGATCATGGCTTTCAGATAGTCCAATAATTTTTAAATTGTCTCTCCTGGATCTATTTTCTAGGTCAGTTGTTTTTTCCAATGAAATGTTTCACATTTTCTTCTATTTTTTTCAAACTTTTGTTTTTATTTTTCAACTGCTTGGTTTATCTCATAGTCATTCATTTCCCTGAACATAATTCTCTCTTTCAAAGAACTATGTTGTTCAGTGAGCTTTTGAACCTTCTCCTCCATTTGGCTACTTCTGCTTTTTATATCTTCCTTCTGATTGGCTTTTTGGATCTCTTTTTCCAATTGAGTTAGCCTCTTTTTAAAGGTATTATTTTCCTCAGCGTTTTTTTTTTTGGTTCTCCTTTAGCAAGCTTCTGACACACTTTTCAAGCTCTTCTATTGCCTGAGGGCAATTTAAGTTCCCTTTGGAGGCAAAGGAGGCAGGGGCCTTGACTTCCTGTGACAGTATGCTTTGTTCTTCCTCATCTGAAAGGATGAGAGGAGACATCTGTTCACCCAGAAAGTAACCTTCTATGATCTTATTTTTTTTCCCCTTGTTTGGGCATTTTCCCATCCAGTTACTTGACTGCTGAATCCTTTGTGAAGAGGATGGTCCTATTGTCCCTTCTCTCCCCAGTGCCATGTTCAAGGCTGAGATTGGACTCAACTGCTCGATTTCCCGGGGCTTTGGGTGGGGCTGGGGCTATCACTAAGGGCTGAGGTTAACTCAGTTTCTCCCCACGCCAGAGGCTTTAAGCTGAGCTTCCTGGACAACGGACCCAGGTTTCTTTCTGGCCACTGTAGCTTCCTGCAACCTGCTACTGCTGCTGCCACCTGGGGCTATTGTTGGAGAACTCTGTTCCCTTCTTGCCCAGCTGGGAAAGCCCTCCCACACTGACCTTTGGAGCTTTCTTTGTCACTTGTAGGTTGAAGGATCTGGGACCCTCCCTCCTGGAGATTCTACCCCAAAGGCCTGTTCCAGTCCTGTTCCTTCCCCATGCCATGTGGCCAGGGCTGGGTTCTGCTCCACTCAGTGTCCAGTGAGATAGGCATTTCCTTTCACCCTTCCAGGTTAGAAACCTCTTTCACTGTGTTGTTCTGTGGCTTCTGCTGCTCTAGAATTTGTTGAGTCATTTTTTTCAGGTATTTTGTGGGCTGTGGGAGAAGCACTAGAATATATGCATCTTTCTACTCTGCCATCTTGGCTCCGCCCCCCCAGTAATTAATTTAAATAATAGTTACTAGCATTTATATCATACTTTAAGGTTAACAAGCACTTTATAAGTATCTCATTGTATCCTCACAATAACCCTGAGAAGTAGATACTACTATTATCTTCTCTTTTCAGATGAGAAAGTTGAGTCAGGCAGGAGACTAAGGGACTTGTCCAAGGTCACATAGCTAGTAAGTGTCTGAGGAAGGATTTGTACTCATGTCTATTTTAATTTCAGGTCAAGTTTTCTAAATACGAATCCCCCCCAGATGCTTATTATACTTAGCTGCTTACCTAACTACCTCTATTATTATTCCTAACTTTTAAAGCAGGTCTTACCAATTCATGGCAATTACCATTTATTTACCAATTCATAATTTCTAGGAAAAAAATACACACACTAGTTCAGCAATTAAATCCCCTGATAATCTAGCTATGGCCTGACCTTAACAGACTTTACTTCCCTTGATGCACTCCACAGGATACCCATCTTCCTGCAAAGGTCAGCTCGTGAGTCCTCTACAATGAAACATTTTCCCTGACAGCCTCTTTCTTCTCTGTGTTAACAATCCTCTCTCTCTCTCTCTCTCTCTCTCTCTCTCTTTCTCTCTCTTTCATATAGTCATATCTGAAACCTGGTTATTGGAGCTTGCTATTTTAGGATTCTATGGGACTATTAACTGACTATTCTTCTGAGTCTAACTCCAGGTATGGATAATAAGAAAGGCAATTGGAGTCTCCAATCCATCTCTCTCTGTCTCTGTCTCTGTCTTTCTGTCTCTCTGTCTCTCTCTCTCTTTCTGTCTCTCTGTCTCTCTCCTCAGTTTATTATGTATTTATCCATCAGTATACATCTGATATTTTCCTACTTAAAGATACCTAAACTGTCTGAGAACAGGGACCATATTTTGATTTCTGTTTGTATCCCCAGAATCTAGCACAGCACCTCTGAATTCTTTTTAACTCAACATTACTTTTATAGAGTTCATTGTTCTATTGAGAGGTAAAGTAACTTGTTTAATATCACAGGGATAATAGGTGTCAGAGGCAGGATTTAAACACAGGTCTTTTTGGTTTGAAGGCCAAGTCTCTTTTTATTCTTCCTTATTACCTGGCATATAGTAGATACTTAATAAGTGCTTGTTGGATAGAGTTTCCATGTTTGATTCCAAGAGAATACAAGTTTATTTTTAAATGAGAGAATTGTTCAACATGAACTACCAGGTCCCTTTCAGCTCTAAATCTATTACTCCATGAACCCAAGGATAATGTAGGCTGATATCCCCCTCACCAATTCTGTCCTAGGGACTAGCATAGTGCCTTGCCCATAACAGGTGCTTTATAAACATTTTCAGAATTGAACTGCACTGAATTTAAATTAACTTCTCTCTGTTGCCATAAGAAACTGAAATTGGCAAAAGTTTCAGGATTGGGGGAGAAAGTTCCACAATTCAGCCTGGAATTCCTTTTTCCTTTCCTTCTCTATCATTCCTAAGAAATGGGATTATATTTTGTTAAGGAGTAGAAGTAGTGAATGGTTTGTTAAGCTACACTAATAAGGACTTCTATTTCATCTCCTTCTTTCCCTATGAATTGTTATTTCCATATATAAAGAAAGAAAAAAAACCAAAGAAAACAGAAATTCCATTAGTTTGCACTTTCTGGGTCAAAACACTTTTCCAAAGTAGCATTGTTGCACCCCTTGCCCCAAGTTTTATGAAAATAAATGACTCTTCACTCAGAAATTCTCCAAAGCAGCACTCTTCTGAAGACATTGGTTTCCATCCTCAGAGCAGGCTTTCCAAAGTGACTTGAGCTCTCCATCCTTTAACTTCAATATGTAAAGAACAACAGAGGTCACTGTGGATCTGCATTGTTAAAAATCATCTTTGCCAGGAGCTGGAAAAATAGGTACCATGGACAGCTCCTGCTTTCTTTCAGCAACCTGTTATTTATGTGTCATTAGGAGCCCAGCAAGCTCAGGCACTCAAGGAGAGAAAATCAAAATAACTTCAGCATTCCTTTAAATAAACTTATGTTGCTAAGACAAGGATTGAAAAGGTCCATCACTGATGTAAAAGGTAGCAAGGAAATAGTGGGAATTGACCAACATAGATCTATTAAGCACCTACTATGTTCCAGACACTATTGGGTTAGGGGTTGGGGATAAAAATACAAGCATAAAGTATCTGCTTTCAAGGAGGTTTTATTCTACTAGTTGCACAGATAAGTCAATATAAATAAGTACTAAAATGTGAAATGTCAATATAAATAAATACTATAATTTGAATTCAAAATAATTTTATTGATATATAACATGGACAACTCTAATAATCAGGAAAACTCACATGAAGATTTCATTTGAACTCTATCTTGGAGCAATATGACTTTCAAGATGTGAAAGTGAGAAGGAGATATTTTCCAAACAAGGAAGTGAAGTCCTGCACAAAGACATGGAGGCAGGAAATGGAATGGTGTTTATGGAGAGAATGTAAGGGAGTCTACCAAAGGTATGGAGGTGGGATGCAGAAAATTGGGATGTGGAGTGTGTGAGGGAGAAAAAAAGTAATCCTCTTTGAAAGAGAGAGTAAAGGAAAAATGGTCAAGGTTTTAAATGACAAACAAATGTAAAGGGCATTGAATGGGAGGCAGCAATTGCTACTTTGCACTAAATCTTCAGGTTATCTTGGGCAAGTTACTTCCCTGCCTTGGACATAAGTTTCCATTTCCATAAAACAGGACTTGATATGAATTGTCTGTTATTATATGATATTTTCTATAATTTCAGAGAGGGTTTCTATTTAAAAAGTTTCTTATATTGCAAAGATAACTTCTTAATTTCTCCATTTAAACCACCAACTCTACTGTTTCTCTATTTTTCCATATTCACTTGTATATCTGTGAAACACATTTAGAAAGAACTGAGACAAATTGATCTCAGTACCCTGAATAGAGCAATGATTTAGATATATAAAGAAAAACAATGGAAAGAATTTAATGTTTTTTTGAGGTCAAATAGCCTTTCACCCTGTCACCAAAACACACAGGTGATTGTGAACATAAATAAAATTAACATGATTTCAAAAGTCAGTCAAATACACAAGTACAAATTGTGGGAGGTGTAACTAAATAATTCCTGGTCAGTAAATATCTGAACATTTTAATGGACAGAAAATTCAATGAGTCAATAATTTGACATGTTAGTCAGAAAAGCTAATGCAGACCATGACTACCTTGAGAGAGAGGCATAGAAGGAATCAGTTTTTGGTATTCTGTCCCTGTTAGACCATGTTAATAGTAGTGCATTAAATTCCAAGACCAGGTTTTCAGAATAAAAAAAACAGTGACAAGTTGGACTATGTACTGAAGAAGGCAACATTGATGGTGAGAAACTAGGAAAACACCCTATGTGATGATAATTTGAGACACATGAGAATCTTTCATTGTAGAATGGGTTGGAAGAGGGAAAGTCTCAGTTTCCAATTTTTACCAGTTATTGAGTCAACTACCCCCTCTTGACATCTTTTGAGGTTTTATTCATGGCATGCTTATGGCTTATTTTCTTACAGAGAGAAGGGTATTATATATTATCAGACACACTATAGGGGGATTCTTACCTTAGCATTGAACATAATAGTCTAATATAACATGAACTATCACATATGTGGAATATTAATGGAGGCCATTATTGGAACAAAGACCGTCTTAATCTATCAAAATGTGTCCTCTATAACAAAAATAGAATTTTTAACAATAATCCTAAATATAAAAGGCATGCAATTATTCCTGTAAAGGGGATTACTTCTACTCTGGTAAACATATCAGAATAAGAGGACAAGCAGAATTTCCATTTCTTAGCAGAGAAAGTCAGATAAAGAGAAACAAAACGGGTACAAAAGAAGGGAGGTAGGACTAAACCTATGATACTATGGTTATTCTAAGTAAGGGGATGTACATAAGAGACCTTTGCTCTTCCATTAAACCCTAAAGGGAAAGAAAAAAACAGCATTGTCTAGAGATAACTTTTTTTGTCTCCAACCAGAAGAAGTAAGAGACTTTTTAAGAGAGCAAAGTAAGACTTATGATGATGTTTAATTGCAGAGCAAAGAGTAATAAGCCTTGGCTTCTTGAGTATTTGAAGGGTAGGGAAAAGCAGTACCAGCCAGGACCACAATGTGATTCCTTTAATCCCAAGGGGAGAGAAAGACAGAGACATGGACAGATAGAAAGACAAGGAGAGGGACAGTAACAGTGAGAGAGACAGACACAAAAAGACAAAGAGTGACAAGGAGAAATAAAGTGACAGAGATAGGAAGATATAGTCTGGAATACTGGACTACTATGTTTGCTGGTCAAGATATATTACTTATATTACATTATATATATTATATATTATATTATTAATATATATTATATACTATATTACTTATATTATATTATATATGGCCTTCACTAGAGTTCAGGATTCTGTCTCTGGAGATGATACAATTCTATAAGCTTCAGAAATTCTGACAATAAATATTTACAAATGAGAATCCCTGACCCTGGAACATCTTCCTCAAATCAATCAACATAACTATTTAAGGTCTATGGTACCGAATTTAAAAGCATCTTTCACATCAACCAATAGGTGGAACAGTGGATACAATACAAGACTGGAGTCAGGAAGACCTGAGTTAAAATTTCATCTCAAATGTCTACTAGCTGTATGACTCTGGCCATATCAATTAACCTCCATTAACTCAGTTTCTTCATCTGTAAAATGGGAGTAATGATAGCGCTTACAGTTGTCATAAGGATACAATGAGATACTAGTTATAAAGTGTCTGGCACCTAGAAAGCACTGTAAAGTGTTAGCTATCATCATCATCATCATCATCCACATTTGAGAACAGAATAGCTGTTAATTTTTTAGAGAGCATTGTGATATTTTTTAAGATTGGTAGAGGCATCTACTTGTGCCAAACCTTCACAAAGATATAAATGTTAGGTCATTGTGAAGGATATTGCAGTTGGGGACATAGTTACAAAATATCATTTACAGACCATGATCTCATCAGAGAGGGTGGAATTTACAAAAGTTTAACCTGGTAAAGATTAGGTAGGGTATGGTGGAAATCTTCACATATGTGAAAATCTGTTATTGTGAAGAGGAATTACACTTGGTATCATAGATTGAGAACTAGAAAGGATCTTAGAAGCCATATAGTTCAAACCTCTCATTTTGTGAGTCAGTGATTTGTTCAAGGTAATGTGGATATTCTCCTTAGTATCCAATCGCTGAAGTCAGAATGAATGGAAGAAGCAGAGAGATAGATTTAGATAGATAGATTAGATTTTTGAAAGTAGGAAGAGGATTTCCTTATAATTAG
>JAQQSK010011975.1:0-12059 GCA_028658325.1 Potorous gilbertii
CCAGCAATAACCCAGTAATAATTCTCCCTGGGCAGCCATATCAATAGAGATCAGGAAACCTGCACACTGAGCTGCCACCCATCTAAGAGGGGGAAAACATTTCAAGATGCTTAGCCCAAACATGGCCTGTTCTCTTCTCTTCATAGTCAGTCAGCTAGTCAGTAGACAGTAAGTGCCTACTACAATGTGTCAGGCATTGTGCCAACCACTGGAGATACAAAGAAAGGTCAAAGACAGCCCTGACTTTCTCAAAGAGTTCACAATCTAATGAGGAAGAAAAACATGCAAATAACAGAGTACAAGCAAGCTATAGATGGAAGAAATTACAAGATAATTAACCTCAAGGGGGAACACAATTTGGTCTAGGTATAAAGGGGGTAATGATTGGAAGGTGGTCTGCATGAATGGTTCTGTCCAATGTGCAGACCATTGTAGGACCTGACTGCATTAGCAATATGAAGGGAGCTCCTAGGCTTTTCCAGATATTGGAGGTTGAATTGGGGTACGTGCCAGTAGAGATTTCTTATTTGCAATGCTTGTTGTTGTATTTGTCCTTTGTTCTTGAATAGGACCATGACATCAGGAGGATGACGTGACCTGCATTTGACTTTGATTTGAGTGAGGAAGGGCTGTGCAAGGTTACCAGCCTCACTTTTCCTCCTGAACCATCTGGGTCCAGTGGGCTGATATTCATCAGGATAACTGGAGATGGCTCAGGATGCAATGTGGGATGGTGGTCGTTTTAGGGTCAGGTCTTGTCAGATTCTCACTTTGAGTGAGATACACCCATTCCATGAATAGACCACTTTAAGTAGTTACTCATGGGATGACCCTTTTTAATAAAGAAAAAAAATCACACAAAAATCAAATTGGGAGGGGAAGACCCTCAGGATTCCTGGGTAAAAGAGAAACAGTTACCAAAGACTACATATAAAAATACATAAGCCTTTTGTTGCTTATATAGTCGCTGTTTGGGTTCCAGTGTTCCCGAAATCTGGCATAGGGTTTGCCAAATAGGAAATGCCATTGACAAAGGATGGGGTGGTGTTGAAGAACAATCACTAGTGGAACTCTTTTCTCAATTGCAGCACAAGAGAGTAACCTGAAAAGAAGCATCACTTTGCTATATACATATATTTCTAGAACACATATTTAAACGTTCTTTTTTGTACTTTGAGAAATAAAGGATCATGGAGACCTGAGGTCATAACAATCTAGTACACAGATGGTGTACAGTGGGTGAGAGAAAGGCACCATGCTGCAACTCTGGTTTTGGATGGTCATGTGTATAGTGAATACACTCAGAGGAAGATCATGAGAATTGTGTGAGAGCATGAGGTCACTAAAGGAGATCCCTCCATTGACATATTATTAGTAACTTCCAAAAGAAAAGAGGACCAAGGACAGAACCTTTGAAAATGCCATGTTAAAAATTTGCAGGAAGAGGGGCAGCAAGCAAAAAAAATTCAAAGGAGCAGTCAGATCATGTAGGAAGAGAACCATGGAAGTGAGGGAATTAAAGGAATTAATGAATTCTCTTTCAGAGAAGGTAAGAGAATTAAGAGAGATGGATTCAGAGACTGTCAGACTCAGTGTAGAGGCCAATAAAGATGAAACAGGATGATCTAGTTATGGAAAAGGATTAATGTTGGAGTCAGAAGACATGAGTTATATTCTTGGTTCCAATACTTACCAGCTGTGTGACCATGCATGAATCATAACCTTTTTGAATATCAGTTTTCATATTCATAAAATGCTTAAATGCTTCAACCATTTTTTCAAGGTTTGCTGAGTTTTGATGAACTGTTTTTCCCCCTTTTTTATTCTTTGTTATAAGGGATGGTACTCTTGGAAGGAAAGGAGGGAAGGATAGTTTGGTAGCTGTAGGTGATATAAACATGTAAGATAGTAACATTTATTTTTAAAAAAACAAAGTTTTTTAAAAGTTATTATTATAAGGACAGACTAAAGACTATTGGATTTATGGAAAACAAAGTAAATAGTGGCCTTGGAAAGATTATTTCAGTAAAGTGGTGGAAATCAAAGCCAGATTTCAGGGAGCTAGTTGGTGAAAAGTAAATGGAGATAGGTAGTGTAAGCTACTCCTTCCAGAAAGTTAGCAGTAATACTTTCCTCCAGGGTGGTTCAGACAGTTCCTTCATAAAAGGGTCTGGTGAGACCAAGTTATGTTATTGTTGAGAAATGCTTTGCTTTCTAAAGATTTGAGAGAGGTAATATTACATCTGCCTTTTACTTATTTAGAAGGAAGGGAATCTCCTTGTCTGAATTCCTAGATAAAATAAGGGAGAGTCCTTATCCAGCCCCCCCCCCCCACCATGAAAGAAATGGGCAGCCTCTCAACAGAGGCCTCTAGAGAAGCACAGATTTGGTATCCTCTTTCCCTCTAGGGAGTTCCCTAGGGAGGCAGATATTCTAACTGGTGGGCAAAGGAATAGGGAGGATGTGGTGGTACAGGGCAAGTCCCGGTATTGACACTGGCATTTGGGACAGGCTGCATGCAAGAGGGTAATGATATCTTTGCTGCTTTACTGCAGAGGCACCTGACCCTTGATGACGACGAGTAACTATTGGAAGTAAAATCTTCGGTTCTCTGGCTGTGGTGTTCCTTGTACCACTCCTGTTTTTTGCCACCTCCTCACATTGGGACAACTGTTGTGAACTACATTCCAGAGTCTTCCAGTGTCTACATGGAATGGAAAGTTAAAATCAGGTTTACATTGCTTTTCTCCTCCTTTTCCTCCCAGGTGCAATCAACCAATCAATAAACATATCTTAAGCACATTCTCTGTGTCAGGCACTGTTCTAAAGTGTTGGGGATCCTTTAAAGTATACTGTGGGAACAAAGTATTTTTCAAAAGGATATCTAAAAAAGTACCACAATGCATTTTGGCAAACTAGGGGTGGATTTGAGTAAGAGGCACCAGTCAAAATTTTTCACACAAAAATCCACAAATCAGTCAATAAGTCTATATTAAGTGACTTCTAGGTGAATAGTCCTTGAACTCACCTTAGTTCTGGCTTTGCTCCTGGTCAGTCTATAGTCACCAGGGTAAATCTCTTGCTAAAAGTTGCTGTTGACCATGAAAATAAGACTTTTTTTGCCAACTTGCACCCATCAACTCTTACCCCCATTACTCTCAGTTGCTCAGATGAAGAGGCTAGATGGTCACAAATATCTTTTTGCTGACCTGAGCCTATTAGTTGATGACATGTCCGTTCAGCTAACAGGTCCAAATTTTAGGAATCCACAATTCGATGCTTTCTTCCCTTGAACTCTTATGGAGTTGATGAACACCTAGTGGACAGAATCCCCAAATATCAGCCTCCCCTTTTCCGCTGAACACATCGACATTCTTGAATATTCCATTAGTGGCACAGGTCCACTCTATTTCAGCTGAGTGAAAGTAGAATTTCTGGCTGCTTTACAAGTTGTTGAGACATCCCTGCCTACTCAGATGAGTAGAAAAATTAGGACAATGGGTCATAATGGTGAGATGCCAATCAGGAAAACTTGGAATGTAACAAGGAGAGTAACTGATCAGATTGATGATTATTTATCAACTGGTTGAAAAAAAAGTTTCACTATTTTTTCGGAAACATGTTTTCAGGTTGACTATTTTAAAGGATCCAATAATGTAGATTGAAATATGACCATGCCTTCCTAATCCCTGTGAATATTGTTCATATCTTCTTGTGAATATTGTTCATATTTTCTTATAAATCCTCCAAGAATGATCTACCCAACATAGTAGAGACAAATTTTCATTTAGGTCTCCAAATATTTTTGGGGAACCAGGTCATTGGGCTGTCCATCTGTTATCTCTCATTCTTACTTCATTTTTGAACCAATATCCTTTTCAATCAAGAACCAGCAAGATCTCTGTGACCCTAGAGAGACACTTAGCTCTCAGCATTCTAACCACATTTTCTAGGACTATTGGTTACAGAGAAGGTGCAATCTGCATTGTTAGATGGGTTTTCCTTATCTGGGAGTTCACTGCATCATCAAAAATCATAAATTCAGTCCCTATCCCTTTTCATATCTTTCTTTAAAAAAACTACTGATTGCCAGACATTATTTTTCACATGCTATAGCCTATGTGTAACCACCAAGTATCTCATTACCCTTATGGTCATCTGTTACTTTGGATCTCCAAAAGCTATTATGTATTCTTTTATTCACAGCTATATAGATGGCATGACCAGAGGAATATTGGTATTAAAATGTGGATTTTTACATTAAGGACTATGAAATTTTTTAAAATGATAGGCTGAGTCATTTCCTAATTGAGAAATGGTCAAAGGATATAGACAGTTTTTTAGATTAAAAAAATCAAATTAATTTATAGTCATATGAAAAAATACTCTAAATCCTTATTGATTAGGGAAATGAAAATTTAAACAACCTTGAGATATCATTTTGTACCTACTAGATTGGCTAAAAGGATTGAAAGGGAAAATGACAAATGTTGGAAGGGATATGGAAAATTGAGTTACTAATTCATTGTGAACCAATCCAACCATTTTGGAGAACAAATTGGAATTCTACCCAAAGAGTTATAAAACTACTTACATACCATTTGACCCAGAAATATCACTACTAGGTCTATTTACAAAGATTGTTAGGGAAAAAGAATAAGAACCTATATGTTCTAAAGTATTTATAGCAGCTCTCTTGTGGTGGTAAAGAACTAGAAATTAAGGGGATGTCCATCATCTGGGGAGTGGCCGAAAAAGTTGTGGTATATGATTGTGATGGAATGCTGTTGTGCTAAAAGAAATGATGAACTCAATGATCTTAGGAAAACATGGATAGAGTTGCATGAAATAATGAAGGGTGACCAGATATTCATCAGGATGACTGGAGATGACCCAGGATGAGGCAACTGGGGTTAAGTGACTGGTCCAAGGTCACACAACTAGTGCGTGTCAAGTGTCTGAGGTGAGATTTGAACTTAGATCCTCCTGACTCCTGCACTGGTGCTCTATCCACGGTGCCACCTAGCTGTCAAATTAACTACAAAGGACATATGAAGGAAAATGCTATCTACTTCCAGAGAAAGAACTGATAAATAGAAGTATGTGCAGAATGATTTTACATGTATATGTATTTGTGTCTAATGGTAGTCATCTTTAGGGTGGGGGGGAAGGGAAGAAAAAAGGAAAAAAGAAATATACGTGGTAACACACATTTAAAAAGAATACCAAGTTGTACATAACATTTGCAGTTTCATGTGCATTTATCTTTTTTTATTCTATTATGTTATGAAAATACTTGTTTTATTCAGTAAATGAAAAATTAAATAAAAAATTAAAAAATGATAGCAATGTTCAGTTATTAAAATACTTTATTATCTTTTTTTGCCATATTTGAAATTTAGAGCAAAATACTAATTTTCTGAATAACTTAGTCTACCTAATTCAACTGTACGCACTCTGTCTTTCTGTCTCATCAGATTTAAAATCTGTCTCTCTGTCTCATCACTTTAAATTTTTTTGTTTTAATTACTAATAATTAGTTGATTTTTAAAAAAATGCCACAGTTATTTTCTCACAGTTATATCTCTATCTCTTTTCCTTTTCCCTCCCCTCCTTTTATGGTGAAGAAAAATAATAAAGTAAAACCATGATGCTGTGACTGTGTCTGGCAGAGTACACAATGTTCTGGGCTCATAGCCCTTCTACCTCTCAACTAGGGAGAGAGAAAGCATCTGTGTTCTGGAACTGATATTGGTAAAAATCATTTAGTGTAAGTTTAGCAGCCTTTTAATGTTGTTTTCAATTTACTTTACTTATTACATTGTGACATTTATAGATGGTGTGTGACATTTCTGTGTACACCATGGGTCACTGCAATAATGTTAAATAACCCATATAAGTTCATGTATTGCCTTCCTTGAGGTCAGAGAAAGGCAATGTTTTCCTAGTGGTTTACAAATAAACTGAGACAAAAAATAATTAAATTTATTGACATACAATAAACCTCACAACTTTTAACATTAAAATACTTTTAATATTCAATATCATCCTTTTGATTCAGTTTCTTGTTTTACATTATTTAGCATTCAGTTCACAACATTTTGACATTTATTCTTTAATTCTTCATTTTGAAATCCTACTTTTATCATGGTGATAATTGAGTAATTTTTATAAATAATCTATTTTTTCCCAAACTTGCCCTTCGATGAAGGTTTCCATTTTTCTTTTTTTAAAGTCTTTGCAAAGTTATATTTACTGAGAAAATATAGCAATAAGGGGCAGCTAGTGGCACAATGGATAGAGCACTGGCCCTGGAGTCAGGAGTTAGAAGGACCTGAATTCAAATGTGGTCTCGGACACTTGGCTCTTACTAGCTGTGTGACCCTGGGCAAGTCACTTAACTCTGATTGCCTTGCAAAAAAAAGGAAGAAAAAAGAAAATATGGCATGTAAAACAGAAGTACAAAATTCCACCCCTTCTTTCCATCTAGGGATACACTCTCTCTTTAGTCCTTGAGGAAAGTAGTTTCAAGCATAAAGAGGTTGCTACAAAGCTTTGACTACTCATCAAGTTCATTTCCAAATACTGCATAGATGATAGACACACTTATTCCCTTGCTTGTGGAAAACAGTCTTGGTTGTTGAATGCATTAATTATTGACAAATCCTTGGCACTTCTTACTCAACTCATTTTCCAGAAATTTTGGTATGAACTCCAGTTCCTGGGTATCTGACAGCTCATTCATCCAAACTTTCAAAGTTTACAAGGTTGTAGCCATCTCTAATACTCCTTTCCTTAAGTGCAAGAAATAATATGACAGAGTGACAGAGACAGAAACAAAGGCAGGACCATATGCCTGTGGCTTCCTGGTGATTCGGGCGAGAGAATATTCCAGGCTATTCTCTTATGCTGAGGTCCACAGCAGTTCAACCTCTTCACTTGAATGTAACCAGAGAGAGATCAAATGTTCATAGGTTTTCATTTTATTCTTTTTTCAAAAAAAAATTACTCTGTCCTTAGCACAATTTTTTTCTCTCCTCAATGATCAAAAACATGAAATGCCAAATAAAAACCTCGATACATAGTTACATAGTCTGGTAAAATAAGTCCTCACATTACCCATGTCTGAAAATGTATTTTTTTTTTATCATGTCTGTCAGGAGGCTAATGGACTGTTTCATTTTCATTCTTTTGTACTCAAGATTTATCATTGTATTGTTTTTCTCTATCATGTTATTATCATTTTATAAATTAATCTCCTAATTCCTCTCACTTCACTCTGTATTGATTCAGAGAGGTCTTCCAGTTCAGAATTGTCCATTTAATCATTTCTTTTGACACAATAATATTCAATTACATTTTTATACCACAACTTGCCTAATCATTCCTCATTATAAGGACACTTCCTTAGTTTCCAATGTTTGGTAACCACTAAAATAGTTGCTATAAGTTGTGTGTGTGTGTGTGTGTGTGTGTGTGTGTGTGTGTGTGTGTGTGTAAAGATAGATCCTTTTCTTCTTTCTTTGACTTCTTTAGGGGTATTTGTCTTGCAGTGGTAAATTGAGTCAAAGAGTTAATAACAATTTATTTGCACAGTTTGATAACTTGGGGGCATAATTACAAGTCGCTTTACATATAAAGCTAGATCAGTGCATAGTTTCACCAATGGTAGAGTAGTCTACCTGTTTTCCACAGCCTCTCCAATAGTTTCCTTTTTTATCATCTTTGCCAGTCTGATGAATATGAGGTTCATATCCTTTCATCATTTCTTTATTGAGGAAAGGCCTATTGTCTTATAAATTTGACATATGTTGGATATACCTTTACCAGAGAAACTTGTTGCAAAGGATTTTTTTTAGGTACCTTTTTTTTCTAATTGTAAATAGATTTATTTGTTAAATTTTTTTATATCATCAAAATAGTCCATTTTATCTTGTGTGATCCTCTCTATCATTTATTTAGTCATGAACTCTTCCTTTATTTATAGATCTGAAAGATAATTTCTCCCTTGCTTGTCCATAGGCTTTAAATGGGATTCAAATCAGGTGTTTTCTCAGACCACTGGGGCATATTCATCTCCAATTTTTTAAATAAATTTCTTAACCTTTCATGATATATGGTATGTTACAAGGTCATGTTGTGATCTTCCACCTTCTTTTGAGAATTTAATTCAAATTCAATTTCAGTGTATCAACATATTTTTCACAGTTCATCATTACTTTAATGGAAACAAAACTTCTACATCCATTGGAAATATAATCCTCAAAACACTTTTTAGGGTACTTATTTTGTGGCATACTGAAGAAGCACAAATCTTACAGGTGCACTTAAATTTCTGACATGGCTTTTGTATATCCTTGAATGAAAAAGTGATTTTGATTACTTTTTTTCCAGTTGTCAGTACTCCAGTCTTTGTATTGACTTGCTTTATCACACACGTGTTTTCTTTCACAACAATGGTTAGCAGGTGTTTTTTGACTGGTCTTCTTGATGTTCTTAACAACTCCTTCAGCTGCCAGGTCCCTCTGGAGGACTTTGCTTATTTTCTGAAGATTAGCTGATTTTGCAGCAATATATAGTTTGTCATTTCTTATTACTGTTTAATTTTCTAATAACTTTTCCTTTGGGCTTTAGTGTGATTGATCCTATTTCATTTCTGACTTGAATGATCCTTGAAAACGTCACCTGTGGGCAATTGCTATCTTAAGTTCTAGGAGTAACCCTCTGAGGTTGTACTCCTAACACATGATGAGCCTCCATAATAAAAAATGGTAACTACAAAAACATTTTGCCTAAAACCTGTGGCAAAGTCTTCCATAAAAAATATACAGCATTTCTGGGAAGAATGGACTTAAATTTAGCATGTAGAGGTAGTGAGGCATGAATATAGTATACACATGTGAGATATATAGGTGAAACGTGTCAAAGGCAATTCACAACACCTGAGATTATAGATCCTGGAAATAATTTCTCTCTTAACAGAATAGTTATGAAGATTCCCTTCATTGTAGCATCTCTGCTGGACTAGTTTCTCAGTTAGGTTTTCAGAGTGTCTCCATGGCTGATTATTTTCTTAGTTCTGTTTTATTTACTCCGTATTAGCACATACAAATCTTGGGATCTTGGTGGTCATTCTGACCAAACTTTCATTTCACTGATGAGGAAACTGAGGCTCAGAGTGGGTAAGTCACTTGTTGAAGGTCACATAGGTAATTGTGACCTCTAAGTCTTTCTTTTCTAGATCAGTCATACCCTATAGTTTCCCCATGTTTCTCTGAATTCTTCATATCTATGTTTTTTGCACTTAATAGTATTTTATTGAATTACATGTAAAGACAGTTTTTAGCATTCATTTTTGTAAGATTTTGAGTTCCACATTTTTCTCCCTTCCCCCTTCCCAATACAACAAGCAATCTGATATAGATTATACATGTGTAATCATGTTAAATATATTTCCACATTGTGTTCGTCCTTCATTGCTGAAGAAGACCTTGCCATCAGAGAAATAATGACATGACTTGCACTTGACTTTGTCTTGAGTGAGGGAGGGCTATGCAAGTCACCAGCCTCACTTCCCCTCCAGAGCCATCTGAATCCAGTGACCAGATATTCATCAGGATAACTAGAGATGACTCAGGACGAGGCAATTGGGGTTAAATGACTTGCCCAAGATCACTCAGCTAGTGAATGTCAAGTGTCTGAGGTGAGATTTGAACTCGGGTCCTCCTGACTCCTGTACTGGTTCTATCCACTGTACCACCTAGCTGCTCCTATTTCCACATTAGTCATGTTGTAAAGGAAGAATCAGAACAAAAAGGAATAATTATGAGAAAGAAAAAAATAATATGCTGTGATCAGCCTTCAGATTCCATAGTTCCTTTTCTGGATGTGGTTAGCATTTTCCATCATGAGTCTTTTGGAATTGTTTTGGATCATTGTATTGCTGAGAAAAGCTAAGTCTATTATAGTGACTATTGCTGTATACAATGTTCTCCTGGTTCTATTCTCTTTGATCAGTATCAGTTCATGTAAGTCTTTTCAGGTTTTTATGAAATCCACCTGCTCATCATTTCTTGTAGCACAATGGTATTCCATTACATTTATATAACCCAACTTGTCTGTCATTCCCCAGCTGTTGGGCATCCTCTCAGTTTTCAGTTCATTGCTACTACAAAAAGAGCTGCTACAAATATTTTTGTAGGACATGTGGGTCCTTTTCCCATTTTTATGATCTTTTTGAGATACAGACCTAGTAGTGGTATTGCTGTATCAAAGGGTAGGCACAGTTTTGTAGCCCTTTGAGCATACATACCTACCATTTCTTATAGTGTGGTAATCCATTTCATTCCCATGCCACAATTTGTTTATCCATTCCAGTCAATGGTTTCTTATTTTCATTCTAGTTTTTTGTTGTCACAGAAAGTGCTGCTATGAATATTTTCATATATCTGGGCATTTATTTGTTTCCTTAGGGCTATAAGCCTGATAATGGGATCATTGGTTAAACAGGTGGGAACCAATGGTTACCTTTTCTTGAATAACTCTAATTGTTCTCCAGAAATATTAGATCAGTTAGGATCTTAAAGGCAGGAACCTTGTCTTATACTTCTTTGTATACTCTGTAGTATCTGGTCCATAAATAACTTTAAGATAAGAAAATGTATGGAAATTATCACAATGAAAGTATGAATAAGGTAATAGAGGAGTACAGAAAAAAAATCACTCCTGTCTGATATTGATCAGAAAATGCTTTATCAATCAACAATTAATTAACAAGAATTTATTGAGCACCTACTATGTGCCAGGTACTGGGGATACAAGTACAAAGAATGAAATGATTCCTTCTTGAAATGAGTTTTCATTTATCATGGTCTTCTATGGAGGAATTGTCTTAAGTAACCAAAAGGCAAAAAACCATATTAATGTGGCTCTATAAAACAAACCAGTTTTATTCTGAGAGGAACAAGAGGAAGGGGTGGAGAGAAGGAATAAGAAATTATTAAGTGCCAAATATGGGTCTGGCATTATGCTAACCATTTTACAAATTAAAAAAAGAATTGATCCTCAAAATTATCCTGTGAGCTAGATGCTATCATTTTACAGTTGAGGGAACTGAGGCAGAAAGAGGTTAAATGACTTGCTTAAAGAATTGGGAAATTGAGAGGATACCCATCAATTGAAGGATGGCTGAACAAGTTGTGGTATATGGCTATAACAGGATATTACTGTGCAATAAGAAATGATGAGCAGGCAGATTTCAGAAAAACCTGGGAAGACTTACATGAACTGATGCAAAGTGAAGCAACAGAACCAGGAGAATATTGTACACAGTAACAGCAACATTGCGCAATGGTTAACTGTGAATGACAGCTATTTTCAGTAATACAACGATCTAAGACAATTTCAAAGGACTCATGATGGAAAATGCTATCTTCTGCTACAGAAAGAACTGATGGAGTCTGAATGCAGATTGAAACATACTATTTTTTATTTTGTGTATTTTTTGTGTTTTTTTCTTTAGGCCTGTGTCTTCTTTTGCAACATGACTCATATGGTAGTATGTTTTGCATAATTGAACATGTATAACCTATATTCAACTGCTTATCATCTCAGGAAATGGAGAAGAGAGGGAAGGAAAGAGAAAATTTGGAATTCAAAATTTTATTTTAAAAAAATGAATGTTAAAAATTGTCTTAACATGTAATAAAAATATTATTAAAATAAAATGAATGTTAAATTTGTATTTACTTGTAACTGGGCAAAATAAAGTATTTTTTTTATTTTAAATAAATTTATTTAACTTTTTACATTCATTTTCACAAGATTTTGCGTTCCAAAATTTTCTCCCCATTTGTGCCCTCCCCCCTCCCCAATACACTGGACATTCTAATTACCCATATCACCAATCTGCCCTCTCTTCTATCATCCCTCCCTTCCCTTACCCCATCTTCTCTTTTGTCCTGTAGGGCCAGATAACTTTCTATTCCCCATTACCTGTATTTCTTATTTCCTAATAGCAAGAACAATACTCAACAGTTGGTCCTAAAACTTTAAATTCC